>PVIJ01015939.1:0-10576 GCA_004024925.1 Scalopus aquaticus
CTCCTCTTCTCCCCTCTCCCTCCCCTCTACTAATTGAATAAATATTTTGTACCAGCTTCACTATTCACAATTTCACTATGCATTTCAATCTGGCTGAAAGCATTTTAAAAAACAAATTCCATGACTGATAATGCATTATTACTTTGGTGGATTTTAAGAAATGAGAATTTGAGTTTCGCTAAACTTTTGTTTCATTATTAAATATTACACACCTTTTCAGAGAAGGTTACAGCTAGATTTTCTGTTACTCTGCACAGAAGAGACTTCAGCCTGCGCCCCAAAACTATCACTGAGTTCACTATAATAAGTTTTGGTTTTTTTCCTACTGGGGCTTTTAGGTCCAAGTCATTGAAAGACCAGAGTATCACCTCTAGCTCTTGGCTTCTTGGATGCAGTGGCATTAGGCATTCTCGCCCAGCTTCTGGTTGAGTAAGGAATTTGGGGACGCCACTGTCCACTTCTGTGGTCAGGCCCTTCCAGGCTGATGCGAGTAGTTTCACTTCCTTCCCTCACCTCCGAAGTGCGAATATACATAAGTCACCTGCTTTCCTAGTCCTGTGGCCACACAAGATCTGCCTCCACAGGAAAATGTTTTACTTTGGTGGTATTACTCAAGGTTAAAAAAAAATAAAAGATCGCCAGGTAATAAAGTGTTAGCACCATGCACCAAGGCCAATGCCCGTCGTGATCGTCGCCACCAGTGCGAATGGGACATTGTGGGCCTCAAGATAGTGAGGAGTACACGGCAGTGGCTAATTTACAGTAGCAGATGTGACCCCTTTCAGACACGTGCAAGCATACTGAAAAATGAATGACATTTATTTAATGAGCTCATCCTAAGTGATAACCGTTAGTGAAGGGCTTCCCAAGCATTCTCTCATTTAACTCTCAGGACTCATTTCAAGGCAGGTATTATGAAATATTATTTTCAGGCACTCCTTAATCTGAGAAAACCATAAGGAAGAAGACACACACACAAAGGCAGAGCTACACTGAGGCGGTATTTCCCATTTTCCAGCAGGAAAGATGAGGAATTTCTGGGCGATGCCTGCTGCGGGGTGGGCGTTGCAGCCCACGTACTAGCAAGTGCAGGCAACTCTCTTTGCAGTTTCACACACACACACACACACACACACACACACACACACATAAATGTTATTACTTCTGTGGTTAACGCTAAGTGTCTAAAGTATCTCCCAGTTATTTCCAATCTTGAGCAAATACACCTAACTTGGGATGGTCACTTTGAGATGATCCATCAGTATAAGCCACGAGTGTACCAGTTGTCTCTGCATAAAATAGGCATTGTACGTAAGTCAGTTTTTCTATCTGGGTTATTTGAGACTCAAATGGAATGATTCTCCCTCCATACCTAATGGAGACTCTCTGCATTGCTCTTTTTCGGAAAGGGAAGATCGACTGTGGTTGTAATTAAACTTTTCCCAGTCTTGAGATATGGAGAGCAGACTCTTTATGCAGATAATCTGCAAGTCTCTGGTTCAGATCTAGAAAAGTAGAATCATTGTCCTACTAATTATCTGATGTTAGACATCAGTTACCCTCTATGGAAAGCTGTATGATGATTCCTCAAACTGCTAACCATGGAGCTCCCATACGACCCAGCAATACCACTTTTGGGAATCTACCCAAAGGACACAAAAACACCAATCCAAAAGGACACATGCACCATATGTTTACTGCAGCTCTGTTTATAACAGCTAAGATATGGAAACAACCCAGATGTCCAAACATAGATGACTGGATCAAGAAGATGTGGTACATGTACATGACGGAATACTATTCAGCATTCAAAAAAGATAAACACATGCAATTTGCAGCGACATGGATGGAACTAGAAGGGATCATACTCAGCGAAATAAGTCAAAAAGAAAAATACATAGAATGGTTTCACTTATAACAGGAATACAGGGAAACCAAATAAGAAAGAGGCACTCAGTGAGGCAGAGGGAGGATAAGGGCACAAAATGGAGTAGAAAAGGACACAAGGGACCATAGTGATGGGTTACCCAAAGGGGATACAAAATGTAAAAAAAAAATAACAATAAAAAAATCAGTTAGATTCCCCCTGTGTCTGTTCTATCTTCCAGTCCCAGGACTGCTGATCTTATTGTGTTGATTCTGCACTGTATTCCAGCATTCCCCTTGATGTCGTACCTGGTATTATAGCCAGGATCCATATTTCCCTTCTGAATTACAGCAGTTGTCTCTGTCTCTTAGAGCACACGAACCATCAGTACTACAGACAGGACGCTTTTTAAAAGCAAATGTGATTGTGATACACCCCAATTGAAATAGGATTTTCATGCTCCCCCAGCCTGTCTACAGACTAAAACCACAGCCTTTCTACAACCAAATTTTTCCCTGGCAGTTCAGCCTCTCTCTCTCCTGCCACAGTGATTATCAGTTGTTTCTCAAATCATCCTGCTTCGTCTTACCTCTTCTTGGGTGCTTGTTCCTTCTGCGTGGAACACGTCCACCAAGCATCTGCAACTGGTAGCTCCTTTGCTTCTGCGTCCAGGTTGGGTGCTATTCCTTCAAGTCCTGTATACCTTTAGCAGTCTTAGCGCATCATCTGGCTGACTTACCTGCTTTAATAGCTGGTCTCCCTGTCTGTCTCCTCCAGGAGAATCCTGCCTTTGGAGGAAGGGACTGAGCATTGTTTTATCATTATATACGTAGCACCTCCTAAAATGCTGATCAGACTCAGGGAAGGCTTGCCACACCTGCATGCTGAATGAACCAGCAGTGGTTTGAATGTACTCATTAGTGGATAAGAACATTTGATTTTCTGTTTGTCATTATCCATAAGTAGTATCTTCATGGGCTCTGATTTTCCCATATCCTGAGATTCTATAGTTTTAGGCTTGATTTCCAAAAAAATATCCTATCTGTCCCATTTTTTTTCTGGAATGTCAACCTTTAAAAAAGGTTAAAAGTATTTAAAGTGTATCTTCAGGTTAATAGCCCTGGGACTATATAAGAGGAGCTCAAGGGAAAAAAAAACAAAACAGTATATATGGTCTTTAGAATCTGGCCAAACTAGAGAGAATGTTGCGTAGAGATTCGGGGATGTGTTATTTATTGTTAAAATTCAGGTTAGATTTCAGTTTAAAGTTGCTATAGTTGATAGGAAATTTATCTTAATCACAATTTCTGTATCCTTTTTGACTATAAATAGTAGAGTGGATTCATAATTGCTGGTTTAAATTTTGGCCTCAGCTCCTGAGGTGCATGTATATCTGACCTTTAGATGTGCACCAAAGGCTGGCTAAAGGCTAACTTCTCATCCTGCAGCTCTTAGCTGAGATGTCACTTGCACCGTTCTCTGACCACAGCAATAAACAAACAGGTACCCCTGTTTATTTCCTATCGTTTCACTTTTTAAAACATAAATTATTTGCCTGAAAGATTTTTGAGGCATCAAGTGTACCTCCACAAAACCCCAATGCTTCTCCTCCTGGGCCACAGAACAGTGAGTGTTCTAGAACCTGAACCTTACTTGCCTGCCAAGAAGAGCCAAGGGCCTTCTTCCATTAGGTTTCATACCCCCCACCGTCTCCCTAAACATTCTCGCTGCACACCTTATATCTGCGGGGTTTCTTCTCTCTCTGTCTCAGCTGCTTCCGGAAGTCTGGATATTCTCAGAGGAAATGTCTTCCTGCACTGAATCAGTGGGGGCGGGGGCACATACCTAGTTTCTTTATAGTGAAACCTGGCTGCTTCCTTTGTGGCCCTTGGCACAGTTTGTAAATGTAGATTTCCTTTGCCCCACTCTGCAAGCTCCTCAAGACTGGGGATCTGAGTCCCTCTCTTTAAAACCACTATGTTGGGCCTTCCCGGTGGCGCAGCGGTTGAGCACTGCGCTGTGGAGCTGTCGGCAGCGGCGACTTGAGTTCGACGCCTGGCCGGGGAGAATCCCATATGGTGGGGCAGACCTCTCCTGCCTCACCCGCTGCTCCCCTCAGCAGTGTACTTCTGATCTGCCTCTTCTGCTCCCCACTCTGTCTCTGGTGAACCCTCATGCCGCCCCACGCCTCTGGCCTGTACCTCAGCTTGTATGTAAAAAACAAACAAACAAAAAAAAAACCACTATGTTGTCAGAACCTAGTTTAGGGACATAGGAAGAAAAGTATTTTGGGATGAATCTGGAAATATTTGTCACACTCAGCAGTTCATTTTGCTACCCATATCACCTTTTTCAAACTCTTCAAGAATAGGTGCAGTCTCTCCATTATTCTGTCACCCAGTAAACAGGATAGAAATCAAGCAAATTAACAGCAGTTGATCAAAATCGTGTGTGTGTGTGGTAAGTTTATATCTCTGTAGCAGTTATAAGACTCAAATTTTCACATAGCCTAAAATAATAGGAACTGACTTATGTAGGACTTTAGACTTTCATAGCATATAATTTATTATTTAACAAAGCCAGATAATGCCTACTTTTGTGGCAGTAAATAAGCACTTTACAATTATAAACTCACCTTATAGGAACTTTATGAAGATTAAGTACAGACTATTGGTAAACAAGATAATTGACCTCCTCCTTGATAAGTCTACACAGCCAGGAGATGGTAAAGCAAGGATTCAAAGTGAATGAGCATCTGAAAAGGGCAAAGAAGGTCTCGGGAAGGGATCTGAATTATACCTAAGATGGAGTCAAAACTAACCTGGAAGTGCTTGATTTGGGTGTTCCAGCTGAAAAAAAGAGCAGAGACAGTGAAACAGATGAAAGGAAAGTTAATGAGATAAATCCGGAAACATTGAGCGTTGCATGAGGGAAATACATTTGGGTAGGGAGCAGAAATAACAAAAGTAATGATAAATAATAAAACTTAGAATATAGTAAAGAAATGATAATTTTTATAAGAAGTGCATACATCTGTTATGCTGGAACCCCTGAAATATGACTCCCAAGACTCCATATCTTTTACATTATTGTGTATTCCCTGTAGGTTTCCCACCACCGATTCACCCATGAACCGTCATC
Organism: Scalopus aquaticus; assembly: GCA_004024925.1. NCBI lineage: Eukaryota > Metazoa > Chordata > Mammalia > Eulipotyphla > Talpidae > Scalopus > Scalopus aquaticus. The sequence goes on from PVIJ01015939.1 coordinate 5,009, forward strand.
ATAGTCCCTTGTGCTCTTTTATCCCCCGTTCTGAGCCCTTATCCTCCCCTCCCTCGCTGAGTATCTCTTGTTTGGTTTCCCTGTATTCCTGTTCTAAGTGAGACCATTCGATATTTTTCTCTTTCTTTCTGGCTTATTTCACTGAGCATGATCCCTTCTAGACCTTCTTTTGAATCCTTGTGTTACCACTCAGGGGCTGTGGAGATGTCAGCAAGATAGCTTACGTCCTCCTTGATAACAGTAGTACTTACCTTTCGAAAACCTTGTGAAGATTATGATGTGAGTAGCCTTATCTAAATATGGTCTGGTTATCGCAGGAGACTGAAGGTAGATGTCAATGTTTGAGTCCTCAACAATTGCCATTTATAGGAGGTACAGTTCTTGGGATTCAGCCAGCTTACCTAGGAAGAGTGTTAGATAGAAAGGGAAGAAGCCAGAAGAACAGCCACTAAAGCAAGCATGACTTGAGAAGAGAGAGGTAAACATTTTTTTTTTTAAACCGGTTGCAAGAATTCCCATAATATCCTCGAATTAGTTCAAGAAACCCATATTGTGTTGCTTGATTGAAGGTCTGTCTATGTCAAATATGATAGATTCGCCATGAAAACATAGAACTGAAAAGCACCAGTTGAATCTGGCAAACATGAAGTCACTGGTAACTTTAGTTTCAAGGGAACAAATGGAAAATTCCAGGAGCAATCAGGAATGAAAAACTGGAAGTATGAAGTGGACTACTTAACAAAAAGAAAAGCCAATAAAATTGACTGTAGATGAAGACGGACTAGGAAGTAGCAGGAAACAGCTCCCACGGAGTGACCTATCCATTCTTTAAAGAGCGATGAAGGTAGGTGGCCACGGAGAAGTCATACATCTGCACTTGAAATTGACCCTGGAAGGACTTAGAATGTTTCCCCAGCATGGCTGTTTCTGTTCTAGAGCCACCCAATTTCAAGATTAAAAGAAAATTAGTGAAACTTAATTACTGCCAAGTAGAGAAAATGTGACAGATTTTAGTAATATTTATGCAAAGCAGTAAGTTCAAAGAACAGTGAAGAGTTAGGAAATAGTTATTGAAGGCTAAGTTCTTGCAAATTGATATGGACAACTATTTATAATAAATTACTGAACTCGCAAACAGATTGTGCTAGCAGATTTTTCATTTAGGTCATATTTTAGTTCATTACAAAGTAATAATTGTAATGTAGTAGGTGTTTGACTATTTCCTAAGTCATTTGGGAATAAAATTTTACAGTTGTATGCCGTAAAGTCATAGGCAATTAATTTCCAGGATTTCTGAATCTTTTGTTTAGATCAGCTGTCCAAAATATATATAGTTCACATTTGTTTAAATACATGATTTTAAATTTTTAGTAGTCTTAGTAGCAAAGATAGGGGGAAACATGAATTAAATGCTAGTAATACAATTTTTAAAAAGTCTACACAAGTTATTTCAATAGGTAATCAGTAAAATTAGTATATATTACTTAAAAATTGTCTTGACTAGCACACATCTTAAACTTAGAGCACATCTCAATTCAAAATAACACTTGCAAATGCTCAGTATGTGCTTCACATGTAGCTGGTGACTACCAAGTTTGATAGTGAAGATTTAAATAATTCTTTTTATGACTAGTAAGAAATTCTGATTTTACACAGAGACCATAGAGAAAAAGTGTTTCTTGGTGAAAGTCTACTCGTGATAATTTCCATAAGCGTGCTGTCTAGAAAATGCCTTTCCATGTTTTCCTTACATTATATAATTCATTGCATATTATAATAACGACCTTTTTCTTATACAAAATGTGAAACTTCTAAATGACCAGAGCTACTGCATCTCTGGACACAGGACCTTGGCTGTACTTTTAAAAGTTACTGAGTAAATACTTATTAAGTGCATACTTACTTTTAGGTAGTATTTGTTGTGCTTAAGATACAGCTGCATGGAATAAAATCACTGCTTAACAGAGCCTACAATTTTAGTGTAAGTACTAAGTATTCAGTTAAAAAAACATTGACTTAAAAGAAAATCTGGTACCTTTTGACACTGTTCTCTAAACAATAACTTACACTTAAAATATTTAAAATGTGTACTGAAGTAACATTGCACAATGCCATGATATGGAGTCAGGTTTGTATACATTATCTTCACTAAAAGTCCACTTCCATCCCAGGCTGCCAGAGCTCACACAATTCCTAGCTTGGCCTAATCCAGCTTAGTTTATCGAGCCTGTGCTCACACGTTCCTACCCTACCCTATTCAAGCCTCGTGGAGCCCAGCGTGCCAGATCTAACAGTTCCTTGCCTAGCTGGCCTGAGCTCCCATCGCTCCTAGCCTACATTAGAAACCTTTTTCTTGGATCTTTAAATATCTCATGCCCTTCCCTTCTTACCTGGTAAGGTTTCCGCTGACAAGTTCGTGGACGGTCTAATCAACATTCCCTTCTAGATTTATCTTCCTTTATTCTGGAAGCTTTGTGTTCTTTCATTGTCATGAGCTTTCAAGGTTAATTATGGTATGTCAGAGTATGTCAGTCTCTGTGTTGGGAACTCCTTGGACCAGGATTTCTAGTTCATCTCCCAGATTGAGGCATTATTTATTTAAATACATTTTCTAGGCCTTTCCCTTTCTGGTCTCCTTGTCTCTTGCTCTGTCTCTGTGCTTTCAAGTTTGCAGATTCTCTGCATTAGCTTGGTTTGTCCAGTGTGGAAACACCTCCTGTATGTTTTAGGTCTATTCATTCTACTAGTAGTGATCTGGTTTTTCCTATCCTTGTTGAATGCCTGTTGGTGATCATCGTTGTGTTTCTCCCTCCAACAAGCATGATTGTGACTCTTACCTTAAACTCACTGGGCAATTTCCACAGCTCTACTGGACCGAGACTTTCCTCAGAAACCCACACTGACGATACAGAAGCAAACGCCTGTCTCTTCATTGTTAGTTTTTATGGGTGGGTGTAGCAGGGAGCTTCCCTTTCTTGATAAATTGACTTTACAGTAAGGGTTTTTAGCCAAGATCTTTAGATGTCTTTTGCTAATTTGATGCTTCTGCAACTTTTCAAGTGAGTCACTGGTTAGGAGCGCTGGGACACCAACATGTTGCTTCCAGTGAGCACCAACCGTCCGAGTTTCCCACAGTGCCGTGGGCACCTGATTCGTGCAGTGCGGATCCACTGGCCCCCATTCTCTTCAGCCAAAATGTCTTAAACTATCTGTGCTCACCTCAACCTCAAGGGTGGGGCTGAGCAATGGATTTCGTGCCGGATGGGGCCTGTGCTCGAGGCACCGTTCCTAGCCAGGGCTTGTTTACCTTGCTCTTCTAGTAGGGAGCCTGGTGCACCCATGGCCCCAGGGTTATAGCAAGCGACCTGCCTGCTGCTGGTCACGTCATCGTCCCAGTGCAGATGCTGAAGGATGGACGGGGGTGTAGGAGAGAGTGTTGTCCCGCTTGCTTGGACCCCAGACCATGTGGACACCTCAGTTCCTCCACTTGGGGTGAAGGTTGTGTCTTCTGTGCCATCTCTGCTCCCCCCTCTTCCCTCCCAGCCGTCCTGTCATCTCCTCCCGCCAGACCTCTTCTTCCCCACGTTGCTCTCCACCTACCTCCAGGTTGCCTCATGCGTGCATGGGTCCCCCCGAGTCCTTGCAGGTGCAGTCTGCCGTGGTATCTGGGGTGCAGAGGGATTCTCAGTGTTGTCTCTGTCCCAAACAGTCGTTCCTCTTGTGCGTGAAACAGAACATCCTCCCTGGCCACCTTCAAGGCACTGATAGTACGAGGTGTGGGTGAAGTCTTGGAATTTGATTTAAAACAAAAACCTTTTACAGAATTTTAGGATGGGAAAGAACTGACTTGATGGTCCTTCTCGTGACTGAATGGTTTTCAGTGAGCCACAGACTCAGTTTGGAATGTGCGAAACCTCCGCCTGAGAGGGAAAGCCCTCTTGAAGAGCAGTGGCCTCATTTGGCGGTGCTGCCATTTTCTGATCATCCTATCTGCAGAATTCTACCTCGTTTGAAATTCCAATACAGGATGTGAAAATCGTGGCATCTGCAAGCATAGAAATTCCAGAGGCGGGATTGAGGATGATAGTGAGATGCTGAACTCAGCAGTGGGGTGGCACATGACAGCCGCTCTTTGCGCAAGTCTGGATGGCTCTTAGGCACCATCTTTTAGATGAGACACGGGGGGCCTCTCTGGTGGCACAGCGGTTGAGCGCTGTGCTGTGGAGCTGTCGGCAGCAGTGACATGAGTTCGACGCCCTGCCAGGGAGATTCCCACGTGGCGCAGCAGACCTCTCCTGCCTCACCCGCTGCTCCCCTCAGCAGTGTGTTTCCGTCCATCTGCCTGTTCTGCTCCCCACTCTCTCTCTGGTGAACCCTCTTGCTGCCCCACGCCTCTGGCCTGTACCCCAGCTTGTATGCATAAATAAATCTTTAAAAAAAAATATGATACACTGGATGTGGAGCATTGGACAGGCAGGTTTGTTCATCGTCGGGGCCTGTATGCTGTGGCCTCTAGAGAGTTGTCTAGAGGCTTCCTGAGCACTTGCTGGGTGAGTTAGCATAAGCCACGTTCCAGTGTGAACATCTGGATGTGCATGTGTGATGACCTCAGTGAAGCTGAGTAGAAGAACCTGTTTACTGTGATACGTGTTTTATATTTCTGTAGGTTTTTTCTCCTTTTCATTTCTCTAAGTTTTGGAAGTTTGCTGCAAAGAAGCACACAGACCAGAACAGCACTGATTAATGTAAGGTAAATCAGTTAGTTAACCTTTAGTGAACTGCATTATAATTTGTACTATACTTACTTGTCGCCTTATATGTTGCCTGCAGAGTTTGAACTGCATAGATGGATGGTCTCAGGATTTTCTACTTACTGTAGAAATGCTGAGTGACTTTATCACATCATGGACTGATATCTTCAGTCTCCCCGGCTTCGAATTTGGCTCCCCACCACCTCTCAGTGATTGGTTAATCCTCAGTTATGTCTTGCTTGTCTGCATCTGTTTATTCTAAAAGATACTGTTAAAAGATCACGTTTTCTTCTTTTCAATGGAATGCTTATCACACTCCCACTTTGAATATTGTCTTATTACATCAACATTTGCCCCATTTCATACTAAATTTCAAAAGGAAATGTATTGTGTCTACTACTATTAGAAAAATTATACACCATATATAAAATGGTTAACTGTCTGTATTAAACAGATGTATAAATTCATACCCGAGTACAAAGAAGAGCCAGTATAGTAGACCTCAGTCTTCTGTTTTCTCTCAGAAGTAGTACATTCCTTACAGAAAGGACACATGATCACACCTAAAAATATATATTCTTGCGCTTTTACCAGCATAAATTATTATTAATACTGGGGATTATCTTTCTAGTCCCCCATGAACAGTAATATTTGTTCTATGTAAAGGTCAAACTTAATTTCTGAATACTTGAACAAGTATCAAAAAATAAATATTCTCCCATTACTGAAATGTTAAGTTGTTTAATCTAAAACACTTCACATTTTCTCAGCATCAGGCAAGATTGGGAGTTAAGGCAAACTTAAGATTTTGATGCTC
>PVIJ01015939.1:10676-34629 GCA_004024925.1 Scalopus aquaticus
TGGGAGAGAGACAATCAGTGGGGGGGGGAGGGGGGGAGGAAGGAGCCGGAGGGAGGGAAGGGAAAGGGCACAAAATGGAATAGAAAAGAACACAAGGGACCATGGAGATGGATCACGGGTGAATTGGTGGTGGGCTACCCTAGGGGAATGCAAAATGTAAAAGACATAAATAACAATAAAAATATATATTAAAAAAAAAGATTTTGATGCTCTTAACAGCCACTGTACCTATCGTAGAGCCACCTCTGGGTGCTCTAATATTTTACCAAACACAGTAAAATACATTATAATAGAAGAAATGACTGTTCTGTATAACATAGAGGATGACATTTGTCGAGAAAAGAGAACTTTGAGGTTTTTGAAGTTTTTACTTTAAATGTAACTCATTATTCCGTAATTCTTACCTTTTTCATACCCATATTCACTCTATGCCCATACATTTCATGCACGCAACTGGATATTGGTTCTCTCTGCATTTTGCTTTCCTGTCTGTGTAGCAGATCTAATTTCACCTGCCACCGCCCCCACCTGTCCACCCATCATTATTCTCTCTGGTACTTAACTCTCTGTTCTGTCTCACTGTTTGACATCTTAATAAGTCTCATTTGGTCCCACTTTCCTTTCTGTTGTAATTAATTTTATTTGGGGGGGAACAATGGAAAAAGTTTCAGAAATTAAAGTTGTATATAAATCTAAATTTACTTTCTTAACTCATGTCTCAGAACTTACTGGTGTGTGTCTCTGAGCATGCAGCTGTCTCTTAATCAGTGTCTTTGGATTCGTGAAGTTCAAAGCGAAGGCTTTGGTGGAAGGTGGAGAGGAGCATGCTCACTGTCACTTCCTGCATTTAGCATGTTGACCAAGACCAGTTGTTTCAGGTGACAATGACATGGACAGCTCCCCCCTCAGGACTGCTGTGCAGGTCAAACGATATCTGTGGTGTGAAGACCGTTCTCACCTTCCCTCTCCATTTAACCTGTGGTGCGCGTGCCTTGTATCTGGAAGATCTTCTACTTTGCTTGTTAACTAACCTTGTTCCTTGCGTGCCCTTGGTCCGAGGAGAAAAAATGTCTTCATTGGCTGTGTCTGTGAAGTTAATATTCTTGATAGGATAGAGAAGAGCAGTGAAAAATGTTCAGCTGCACTCTGCTAACTCTTACATCACTCCCAGTCTCTTTAGCCCACCCTCTGAACATTGGAGATAGCTATTATCACCACACATAGATAGGTTCAGATGGTTTAAGGTACTTGCCCAAGATACCAAGCTAGTATGTGAGGAGGGTATACTTTTATGGAAGGCCTTCTTGAGAGACACACACACAAACACACACACACACACACACATATACACACATATCTTCATATCTTTATATATACATCTTGATATCTTTATATATATATTAATGTCTATATATATATATATATCTTAGGTAGGTAGATAGAGAGATAGATAGATATTATATATCTGTTTTCAAGGTACATGCCAAAATGTTACAACACAAAGTGCTTTTCTCTTGTCACGGGATTTTGAAAATCAAAGCCTGCAGAGTTGTGGAAATACTTTATTCTCAGAGGACAAGAACGGCAAGAATTAGAAATCTACCTAGAAAAGGATGGCATCAGACTCCTTAAGCAGAAAATGAGAAATGGACAATATACAAATATTAGCTTCTGTACTAAATATTTGCCCTTTCAGTGAAACCAGTTGAGAACATTCAAATGTAGTAAATAGGTGCAAAAAAGAATAGTCTTCTATGTATTATATATGTCATGCATATTATCCATGATACGTACTTTGAATATTTCATATTCTGTGGATAGGGTTTTACTGTGGTGGTATATTTTCATTCAGTTATACTTATATTTACTCAGGTTTACATTTTAGTTTAATTGCAATAACATTTGGATACCCCCCAATCAGGTATCCACTGCTGTGCACCCACCACCAAATTGGCTTTACAAGTGAATTCTACCGATCCTTCAGAGGGGAATACCTATCCTGCTCAAACTCTTTGAGAATATCAAGAAGGCATACTTGCAAACACATTTCTTGAGGCCCATATTACCCTAATACCAAAACCAGAGAGACAACACACAAGAAAGAAAACTAGGCTAATTTCCTTCATGAACACAGATGCAAAAAAACCCTCATTGAAACCTTAGCAAACCAAATCCAACAATGCTTTAAAGGTATCATATGCCATGACCAAATGGGACTTGGGCCAGGGAGCCAAGGAGATTTAGCATCTGTAAATCAGGCAATTTAATAAATCACATAAAAAAAAACCAAAGGTCAAAACCATGTGATCACATCAACAGATGCTGAGAAAGTCTTTGATAAGATTCAACTTGCAATTATGATGAAAACCCTTTAAAAACTGGGGATAAATGGCACATTTATATTGACATATATTTTAGTTTTCAATGTATTCTTAATGCTAATGTAAAAGCTTATATGATTTTTCAATAGAAGTATTTCAAGCTTCTTTTTAAACATATGCTGAGAGTAATAGGCCCCAAACAACAGTGCATTTAGTGTGTATTCAGAATTTTTTAGACCATCCAGAGAAAAAGAAATGAGCCTGACATAAAAAAAAAAAACCTGTTTTAAAGGTATTTTCTAGTTACTCATACTATAACATATCAGTATATTTTCATTTTGTTTAAACCCAAAGAACAGTAAATGTGATCATGTCCTTTCCTTTGAACTACTTTGTTATAGGAAGAAAAATTCTTAATGCTGAAGGGATGATTGATTTCCTAAATCTAGCTTTGGCGAATGCTGAAAGGCTCACCACCTGTATTCTTTCTCTGGGAATAATGTGTAAAGGTGGAGTTCAGTATTTTGCCCTGAGAATGGGATGTAGTGATTGTAGAGAAGTCTTTAATCTTTGCATATGGTCTAAAGTACTAAGTTTCAGAGACAAGGGCTAGGCTTTTCTCCAAACAACCTGACCAAATGCTCTCTCAAATTCCTTTTGAAGCTGCCCGTGTTCAATTAGAGCCACGATATCTATGACTTGTCCCTTTGCCTAATCAAGGAGTTAAAAAAAAAACCCTGTTTCCTGGCTTTACTATTCTAACATTTGTCCTGAACTGACCCCTTCAGCCCGCGCTAGCCCAAACTTGGGAGGTGATGCAAAGAAAGAGACATCAAATCTGAACAGGTGTGGAAAAGGGTTTCTTGATGGATGAAAGTGTTCTATTTTAAAGGCATTCAGCACACTTACTGTTGTGAATTCCCAGGTAGGAGGCAGGAGATCTAGGACTCCGCACAGTAGGGTAACCTCTCTGCTGGGCGTGTTTGCTGAAACTCTGCCTTTGCCATTTCAGTGCTGGTTCTCCTGATCGTCACTATGAGAAGACGGAAAAAAGAGCCACTCATTTTTGATGAAGAGCGAGATATCCGAGAAAACATCGTCAGGTACGACGACGAGGGGGGTGGAGAGGAAGACACAGAAGCCTTTGACATGGCTGCGCTGCGGAACCTTAACGTCATCAGAGACACCAAGACCCGGAGGGACGTGACTCCAGAAATCCAGTTCTTGAGTCGACCCACTTTCAAAAGCATCCCAGATAACGTCATCTTCAGGGAATTCATCTGGGAGAGACTGAAGGAGGCTGATGTCGACCCCGGCGCCCCCCCTTATGACTCCTTGCAGACGTACGCTTTTGAAGGCAACGGCTCAGTAGCCGAGTCCCTCAGCTCCTTGGATTCCATCAGCTCAAACTCGGACCAGAATTACGACTACTTAAGTGACTGGGGGCCTCGTTTTAAACGACTCGCAGACATGTATGGCACCGGCCAGGAGAGTTTGTACTCATAGCCCCGAATGTGCGTGTGAAACGTACTGACAGCAAAGTGAAAAACAAAAAAAGCCCACTGCATACAGAAAACCAGAACTCCCCTTGCTAGAGAAAATGGTTCTTACTATTGCCCCGTTTCTACCTGTGTAGGTTTCTGCTGCGTGAAGCGTTATTGGCACTGACCACAGACTCTGAGCGTTTGGAGGCTTTTTGATAAAAAGAAATGCTCCGTGGTTTGTGAATAGATAGCAACTCTCAGATACCTGCAAAGGCACCTGATCTCTCTGAGTAAGCAGAACCCGGTGGCATCAGTGAGCCAGGGTGCCCTGCGCATAAGTACCTTCTCCACACTGCCAAGGGAGAGGACTAGAAATGCGATGTGCCATCGGTGGGGCCTCACTCCACCTAGCAAAACTAGGAACAAATTTAATTTACGGTGACTTTTTTAAGCTTGCTAGATAGAATTCAGCAGAAATTTATTGCTGTTGGTTAGCAAATATATTTTATTTAGCAGTCTATCAATTCTTAGAAAATCTTCCCCCAAATAAACCCACCCGTCCTGCCAAGACAAGCCAATAAAATTTGCTTTAAGGCAACCTAAAACCTTTGTTTAGCCAATCAATTATGAAGCATTCCAAACAAGACAAAGGTACACCATTCTTCCAGTTTGCAGTCGTTTCGAGATGCTTGTGTAGGTATGGAAAAAGTTGCTGTCTATTCCTTGATTTCTATTATCTCTTCTGATTTGTACAGGAGAATATCCTTGCTTTTTTTATTTGACACATGGTGTTCTATTTCTTTGGGCGCTCCAGTCTCTGCTAAGTTCAGGTCCATCTTACTGCCTGAAGTGTTAAGCTGGTCAGAACATGCTGATTTTTCTTCAGTCTGAGTCACATGGAAGGAATGAAGCTTGGCAATGGAAGAAAATGGAGGCACTGTCAAGCACACAGCCAAGAGGACATGCCAACATTGGAATAATATATTTGTATTTTAGAAGATTTTGGAGAGAATTGAGATTTCCTTTGTCAGATTTATTTTTCAAGGTCACAAATTCTATATGCTCCAAAGACAAGAATTTGTTTTTCCCCAACCTCTTGCTGTGAACATACTGAGTAAAAGACTTGATTTTTTAATATATCTGAATATACTACATGATATATACTTCAAGTCCCACCTTTAAATTCTGATGCAAATTTGTTCTTCAGGAATTAAGCAAATGATGTCTAATTTCTCTATTGGTTCCGCTATGTTGAAATGAGAAGGGTGATTCAAGCAATCACCTGCTTTGAGTTTGAGATGGGCTACTTGGAAAAGAGAAATTATGACTAAGATAACATTTCTACCTGTCGTTTTTCCTAGAGTAATACTGATTTAATATGCATATATTCAAGTAGGAATGGATTTATTTTTCCTTCAAAAAAGAATTTGTTGGGTTCATAATAAATGACAGTGGACAAGTGCTTTGTTCTAAAGGACAGACACTGAGTCCAGAATAACACTATTTTGATTCCATGAGGAGAAACTATGTAGGATTCTGTAAACTTGCAGCCCACATTTAGAAATGAAATATGTGACAGTGGCCTTCAGCTTCATCAAAATAAATAACTCAAAAATTTCTCTGAAAACAGTCCTTTCATTTAAATAAAGTTTTGTAGTCATTGTTTTATGACTTCATAGAGATGCTCCTTGCTGTATTAATAATATATATATGAAAAATTAATTTTATAACAGTAGAAGATTCTGTTCATGATTTATAGTGACATGTAAGTTTTTTAAATTAAAAGTATAGTACACTTACCTAGTTCAGTAAAATCAGAGTGCAGTACAGGAATTATATAGGTGTTAAATCAGCAAAGTGCAGAGAAAACAGTTTTGTAATAATCATCTTGTCTGCAAGAAGATAAAATAGTACATTTGGATTGTGTTGTCAGAAGTGCTGGTTGTGGCACACGTTACTAAATGGGAGTTTGCATGTATATTAGAAAAGGAATATTACATCATTTACCTCCCTTTCTCTCTCTTATAGTACCTTTTTTTAATTTTCTTAAAAATTTCCAGTGAAAGATTGGAGAAAGTCTCAAAATTTGAAATTCTTGAGTATGTGCACTTGCTATTTTATGTGTAGCTCCTATCAAAACATTCAAAGTGATATTATTTTAAAAATGCTTGAAATGGTTTCAGGAATGACCCTAATATAATTTATATGAAGTACTCTTATTTTTCTTTTTTTCTACCAAAATCTAAGGCTATCTATGATTATTGCACCTAATACTTAATAGAGGCTATATTTTATACTAGAAGACTGGAACAATAGATAAAATCAATAAAGCTAGTCAGAAGTTATTATTAAAACCCAGAAATAAAGCCTATTACCTAGTCACTCAAATTCAGGAGTGTACCAAAACCAGCGAGGACCACCACAGAAAATGGCAAACGCCGCCTTCCCCCACCCTACCTTGGAAAGCTAGTTATGAAAGGTTTACAACATGCCACTGCTTAAATTGCTCCCTAAGAGGAAACCTCATGACTATATAGAACATTAAACAATAACAAAGGAACACTATTAAATCTAGAGACATGCACCTCTATTGCCCTGTCTAGTCCTTGGAGCTGCTAGTGGAAGGAAAATCTGCTTCATTATGGGGAAAAAATGATCATAATTTCAAGTCCAGACAATAGTTCAGGAAGTCAGTAAGTTTAAATAGTTTTCATTTATCCACATGGGGGCACCATTAGAAACTCAGGGTGCACGAAGTCATGAGTACTTTGAACTTTTCATGTTACTGTCCCTGTCAAAGGAATGTGCCCAAATGCCTATTCTGAATTACCATTGGGTGATTTGAAGTCAGCATGAAATATATGAAACCAGATCTTATCAAGCTTAAACGATCAGTCCAGATTCACTGTTAAAGTGATAGCCCAAGATCACGTGTAGCCCCAAATCAGGAAGCAGACAAAAGATTAGCTCTGTGGGGGCGATGAGTAAATCTTGAAGCAATTATCATAGATGAACCCGGTAAACATTTTACTTTGACATGAATCTCAGCTGACACTGACTGAGTTAGACATAGGCAGGAAGCAGTAATGTTGAGATAATGAGAGCTACCTTTTTATTGTACCCACTGAGAAAGTTTTAAATTATTTTACTTTCATGCACAATTACATTGACTGTACTGGGTGATGCACAGACTTCTACACTCTCCTGTCTATGGTGTAATAGACAAGGTGTGAGTGAGCTCTGTTCAGACCCACGTGCTCCAAGGAATTTACATGCAAATGGACATTTATATTCAAAGATAGAATCTAAGGAAACTTAAAAAAGTTCAATATGTTGCAAAAGGAAAAATAATGCTCCAGTTTAAATAAAGTTTTTAAGCACTAGCTATATTAATCTTCAAATTTCCAATTTTAATTTGATATCTATTGACTTACAAACTTTGTTTTAAAATCACTATTTAAAAGTTTACCGTTGATCAAATTAAAGTTGATTAAAAGAAAGATTAAACTTTATTTCTGGTCGGGGATGACTTCAGGAAACTAATAGATAATAAAATTTATATTTTGTTTATCTGTTTGATTTGAAATTAAATGTATAGTCATTTTTAAATTATGAATATTGTACATTTTGTGTATATACAATGGTATATGAAAGTTTGGTAAGAGAACTTAATACAACAATGTTAGCTGACTAAATAATTACTATAATCAAAAAAGCAAGAAAGCAGTAATAGTATTTACATTTTGAGTGTAATTGAAATTGTTTCGGAGGGATGGGATAAGCTCTTAACAAAATGGGAGTTATTTGAGGCTGTGATTTGGCAGGCACTGCAAAACATAATCCTGGGGTAATTTTTCAAGCATAATTAAGTCAACCAATGTGTGTGACATTCTGACAGTCATTTTTTTTTTCTAACTACTAATGGCTTGGTGTTTAACTGAATAGGACATGTCCTCACACAATGTGTGTGTGTGTGTGTGTGTGTGTGTGTGTGTGTATGTGTGTGTGTGTGTGTGTGTGTGTGCGCGCGCGCGCGCGCGCAAGGGGCATTGGGAAGAATGTCTACTGAAATCTTTAATAAAAAAAGAGTCTAACATTACCATGTTAATGCCAGTATATTTTTGTCATTTGATAAAGTGCATGTTAGGTAAGACTAGAAAATATGATACTGACTGAAGGGAACAATCTTTTATTTGCTTTAAGAACCTAATTTAATGCAAATTAGGAGAAGGATTTGGTGATTGAGGGAAGAGTATGTAGCTGAACTGTCTGGACAACTGCTTTGTTTTTATTTTTATGGTGTAGATGTAATCGCGTTAATGAAGAGTGTGGAGTGTGATTATTTATTATGGAAAGTCGCTCGCTGTTGGTCTGTGGAGTATCATTGTGAAACCTCTAGCCTGGTTATAAAAGCAGGTCAGAAGCCAATTCCAGCACATTTTTGCTGTGCCCCAGATGCCACTCCAGTTCTCTAAACCTTTATATCTTCCTGATTAAAATTGAATTAATTACTATCCTGTCTGTTTCAGAGACTTGTGAGATGATTAAGTAAAAGTGCTTTGCAAACTGTAAAACACTGTCAAAAATGTCCATTATGGAAATTATATAATAAGGTTGATTATATTTATTGTTATATGGTGAAAACAGATAATTTCTGTTTTTGGAATTAGGCACTAAGGGCAAAAAGAAACCATGCAATTAGTATCCGAAACTGAAAAAGAATATTTAATGAGAAAGTTGGTGTAATTAATTGAAACCATTAGTCAAAAACAGTCATATTCCGAGGTCTTCAAAGGTTGGGGTCTAATTTAAGCAATTCAGTCATTAGTAAGAATTAAGAATGTCACCATGGGAAATCATTATAGAAACTATTCTTTCCTGCATGCGATGATGATGGAGTTGATGAGGGGACCTTTGCATGAGGTGACCTGCATAGGTCACAAACAAAAACTGGAATGGAGAGGGCGAGTAAGAGACAGCAGCGAGCACACTTCAGAGAATGAGGGTCCAATAATACTGACTTAATGGGAAGACAGCCATATTCTCCCATACTCTCCCGACTCAACCCCCACCCCCACCCCCAGCATCTCACTGAACCTGTCTTTGCCTTGGACAGATGAAAAAGCTGTCAGAGACTAAGAAGTTAACAAAGATGCTACTGATCTCTCAGTGCTAGTCTGCTCATAAAGCAGATGTTAATAATAATCTCTCCTCAGCCTCAGCTATTAGTTACCTGGTTATCTGAAGCCCATGGGACCAAGTGTTATAAACAAATACATTAGTAGCTACATAATTACTGATAATGTTGAGGAATACAGCCCACACTTATAAACATTATGTCTTGCATTTCCATTGCATTAATTAAATAATGTTAATAGCTTCTATTTTTATAAATAGGAAAATTATGAGAGCCATTGTTTTGAGGGCAAGGAAAAGGAACACACTACAGGGTTTTATATTGCATTGTGTTACATTTAACTTCAAGTATACAAAGTGAGCTTATATATGTTGAGTTTCCACACATATACATGTACAAACGGTTTGAGGTTAAATGATAAAACTGGCACGATGAAGCAAATGAGTTTTAAAATTTTGTTTTTATAATTACGTCGATCAGATGCACCTCAACAATTACATTATGCTATAAAAGCACCGCCCATTTGTAAATCTGTTCTTTACTGTAAGTGTCAGAATTTCTCAATATTTAGAGGAAGGAACAACTCCTATGAGCAAACTATCCAGCATAACTTTGGATAACATATTAGTGCATATTTATGAGACTATTGTAGTTATATTTAACCACTGAATCCATTATTTCTGTAATGGTTTTCCTTTTTTGCTTATGTAAGAGTCACTTGAATAAATAGATATAGAAGAACTTCAAAAATGCTAATTCAATTGACCACAAAATCGATCCTGAAAATCCAGTTCCATTTAGCCTTGGAAATGAGACATTAAGTACAGCCTTCAGGTCTGAATGAATGTGAGGACCTGAAGAGATAATTATAGGTTAGCTCAGGCACGGCTTTTCAGGCAAATGGTCTTCTAGAGTATGAAGTATTTCACAACTTTTGGGCGGGTATAGGAAATAAATGCCCGTTTCAGGACTATGCATGTGCACAGTGAATCTGAATGACGTCAGAGATTCAGATGAAGGTAACGTCAGAGCTGAGTTTCTTGCCACCTTTCCTCGTATGGTGTTTGAATATTTTGCCAATTAAGATATTGTAAAAGAAACTCAACTCTCCAATTCCGGATACGCTCGCTGAAGACCTGAGACAATGCAGGAGTGACGTCACAGTCCTCATTCGTAACTGCGATGGTCACGTCCACCTGGCTCTCCACCTGGACCTCCTGACCATAGGCATAGAAAATGAATCCTGTGGTCATTAAAGTCTCATGGTGCTTCTAAGTAACTGATATTTTCGCATATTGTTATCTTAAAAAATTTTCTGTAGATGGCATTTTAAGCTTCCAAACAATCAGCTGGAATATGTAATTTCAATAATCCTACCAATCTGTGAGTTGTACAAAAAGGCACTATCAGACCTTCTTTAATGGAGGAAAATTGAATCTCAGAATAATGGCAACTTATCCAAGGAAATGTGAAGTGGTAGGGATGAAAGGGGGAAAAAAATAACCCTCCAGATAGCTGGCCCATTTTCCATGACCCGGACCTTCCAAAAATACGCTCTCCCAGTTTGGAAGAGTAAGAAGAGAGTTAAAACTCGTTTTGGAATCAAACGTCCAACCTTAATTAGGTTTTAGTTTCCTTAAAAAGAGAGAGGCTTTTTCATAATTTTAAAAATTCTAATTTGGAAAATGGCATTAAATTCAGTTTCAAAGACATGAGGAAGCTACTATTTCTGTTTTCCGTCAGCTGGCACTGCTGCTCATTCCATTCCATTGCTGTTACCTCTTTGAAGAGGTTCATTGTCCTAGCAATTGATAATATCGCAGCGCTTTGGCAGACTAGATAGATATTGAGGGTCATCCTCTCTTCAGATACTCATTTTTACTGCATTTGTAGCTCACAAGAGCGGAAGGAAAATACCGCCAAGCCCCTCACCTTTGCAAAAGACAAACCAAAAGAAAAAGCTGAAGGGGAACAAATGGTTGCTAAAGTTGCTCTACTGGCGCTTCCAAGCCAGGGTTGGACTAGCAGAAGGTCTGCATTGAGCCAGCGCCCACGAAGATGCTGACACAATTGAAGCTGTTGTGATTGTCTGATAAGAACAATGAAAATTCACCAAACACAGAAGACAAGCATTCACGAGTGAGACAGATCACAGGAAGCCCCAGGACCTTCAGATATTACCCAAAACAAACAGAAAAAAAATTCATGTAGAAAATGAAAGGGCGTGGAGTGTAAGACTTAAAAATATCACTGTTGGCAGCTCCCTTGCAGAAGACCCACACTGCACTTTTAGAAAAGAATCATGATCTTTGTCACTAAAATGCCAATGGAGAGAGTGTTGACTGTATTCAACACCGTGTAAAAGAGACTTGGTAATCAAAAAGACAGGTAGGAAGAAATTGCCCAGTCAGCAGCATAATGAGATTTTTAAAAGAAGATGGAATTTGCAAAAGCCTAAGGGACAGAGAAAACGTGGAGGTCTCACTTGCCTTTACCATTATGATGTCTGTTACTGAAAATTTCAGTAACATATGCTGTTGCCTTATTTGGAGCCCATCCTTGAGGGGTGCTCTCGCTTTTCCCCAGAACCCCTATTCCCCTGACTTGATAGCAGGATGCATCCACTCCACACTCTACAGTTTGATTTATTTAGTGCAATGATCCATTTCAAAAATATTCTTTTAAAAGTTTGACATCTCAATTCCAGTGGAAATAAGCTGTTTACATTTATCAAAACTTGTGACAAATCTATGAAAAGTGAACAGGAAGCCTGAGCCATTTGAATTCAAGTCAGACAATGAAATGTAAGTTCTGTAGTTTCATTTAACTTTTCTCCTTAGGTATTTGGATAACTTCATGTGTTTACTGCTGAAGATCAAAGTGCAGCCCTAAATTTTTCATCTGGTAGAAAGGGGTCTGTTGAAATTGGACAGAAAGGCTCCAACAGAATGGCATCAGCCACGACAGTGGTGATTTCAAAGCACACACTTTACACACCCACAGTCCAATATATTCTAAGTTGGAAAATGTAGCTAGTTGGGGACTGGGTCATTCTCCAGCTCTCTCTGTGATATCAGACACCCATTTGGACCTACACCACTTCATTTATAAATCTCAAAGATACCCGAGTTGTACTTAGTTATTTCACATTTTGGAACTAAAAAGAATTCTCTGAGGTCTAGTGTAAGGTAAAGATTGCTGACATATTTTTCCCCCTTTGGTGCATAAGGAGAGGGTCAGAGTAGAGGTTAGTGTTACTGGGAGTTGATCTCAGAAGTTAACAAGGCTAGGGTTTTAGGAGTGACACGGATCCCTTAGCCTTTGTACCTAAAGGCCCCCATTTCCCTTCTCCCACTAGAGAGAATAATCAGTGCAAAGACTTAAGTCTTCTCATTCCTGATGGGATGACAGAGTATCCGAATCGATGCCTGGTAATTATGTGGAAGGGACCAAATCTCCTTCGTCTAAGTCTAAAATGTGTACTGATTAAAATACTTAGTTTGAAACTTAAGCTAATATCTATTCTCCCAAATTGAGGATAATTAGTGAAATGGTGTGTAAAAATTTTTAAATGATGGTATTTTTATTCTTAATATGCACCATGCATTATGCAATATTACTTTTATTATATGTAATTATGTCAAGAGAGGCTTAAACCATACAAATGCTCCTTTAATGAGATTTTAGAAACTTATTTATAGCATATATATTTTTATCAGCATTTCACCTACAAGGAAAGTGAAACTCAAGTGGTTTGATGAACCGGTCAATATTCTAAAAGTATCAGCTGATGGAATATGAATTTGAATTAGGCTAAGATCAATCTTAATTTTGGTATTATCCTTCATGAATTAAAGCTCAGTATCCTGATTATCGTTTTACCTACTGAAGATATTTGTACTGACCACAATAGATAATTATAGGTGATTGAAGTATATTATTTTTCTTCCAGGTTAATATGTGATCAAAAGGGAAAAATTCTTAAAAACCTGATCCTTTAGTTGAGATGTATCTAGGTGAGAAACCAAGTGAAATGGGTTTATAGTCACCTGCACTGAGGTAAATCTTTTAAGTTTTAAATATTTCCACCTTTGTATGTCAGTTGTCTCAAAACATATATCTGCAATTGAAATCCTCTTGTATCAATATGGTTTAACTCACAAATAGAAAAATCTGCCACTACTGAATCCACTGTGCTTGAGGTTCATAAAATGTTGATTAAAAATATAGGAAATTACGATTCAAGGTAGCCTTAACTCAAGGAAAAATTCCTCCTCTTCAATCCAGCTTCCCCAAATTCAATCATTCATTCATTCATTTCACAAGTGCTTATTAAGTTTAAATGATGCCCATCATAGTAAGGTGAGAAAGACATTAGTACTACCCACTTACTATTGACAGTTTATTCTGAATGTGATTCCTAGACTATCTGCACTGTAGTAAACCATTCTTACTGTGTACTGACATTGTTAAGAAAGTTCATTCCTGAAGACTTCACAATATACACTCAATTAGAATTTCTGGAAGTTGGAGGCATCGCATTCAGAACATCTTTTGAAATGTCAAAAACTACCATAGACAAGCACAAATGGGCACCTCTATCAGATTTTCCACTGTGGCCACCAGCAAATACAATTCTTTACATGTTACTGCTAAAGCTATCCATGGACCCAGCTTGTACAGACATTGGTTTGAGAATTTGTCAGTGACTTAGAAGCCCTTCAAATCATCTCTTAAAATTGGAGCTGATAACAAAATAAGTGTTGATAGTGTGGATAATGAGCTACTGAGCAAAATAAAACCCATGAATGCATGCTGAATAAAAATGAAATTAGGGATACAAAAAATTACTTCCCTGTAACAGACAACAACTAATAAACACAGAATAATCAAGCTAGATGTTAAAATTACTATGTAATGCTTGATAATGAACACATTATTCCATACTCTGGATTTCTGCCCACAAGACACTTACTAATTACAGAAGGAAAATAGCAGCTTTATAGTGGGGAGATCTGGCAGACACCACCTTAACCAACCAGCCAATCACTAATGAAAGAGCTGTTACTGAGCTTCTCTTGATATGATAGGATGAGAAGACATCACTTCTGTGTTATTCCTAACAGATATGTATATTCTCTAAGCAGGAAAGTATATGGTACATACACAAATTGAAAATAGTCTCCAAAATAATGAATCTATAGTTTTTCAAAATCCCGGGATGAAGCAGTAAAAACAAATTACAGGATAGTCAATGAAAGAAAAATAAAGAGAGGTAAAAAGAAAAATAAAGATATATAAATTCAATTCATCTTTCACTATTAGAAAGCAATTTCATTAGAATGCACTTATGAAAAAAAAAAAGAATGCATTTATGAAGCTTTGTCCTGAAGGACAACAGAGTGAAATCCCTTTTCTCTGTATTTATTAATAACAAGTGGAATCGTTGAGGACCGTAATTGAATGTTAAATAAAGACAGCATTTTCTGAGCGAGTAAGCTAAAATACACCGAGGTATACTTACACCTGGCTACGCAGACGCAGGTGACGCAGGCTCAGAAGCAGGTCTGTGTCCATCACTGAAATGCTGGTAATCGCCACTTCCTTTCTTCGTCCAACAATATATTTTTTTGTTAAAAATTTTTGAGATACTTTATAAGGCATTTGTATTCACCAACAGAATATAAGTTGGCAATAGCTAATTCTCCAATAAACCCATTCGTTTTTCATACGTATAAAGTTTTTAAAGAAAATTCTGACTTTTTTTCTATAATGTGAATGACAGAGTATCTGGTTGGTGTAGAGTCATGTGGTAGAAATTTATGTATTAATTTGAGAAATTTTCTTTAGGAAAATGCTAACTGTAGAACTATGGTTGCTCTAATAAACATTATGTTGTGGTTCTTATGTGGTCTAGTAATCATTCATTATACTTCTCAAGGAAACAATACATGCCCTGATGGTTTGACAGTCCATGCTAAATAGGTGTTTATAATTATTTGCTGTCAAAAACTCTCCTAACCTATAGAGTGTGTGAGCAAAGCATACCATATGTTAAAATATTTTTAAGAAATTCAATTATTTAATCAGAGGACAAAACTGTCAAAATAAGTTCTGACAAAATAAAATGTTGTGTTTTATGGCTAGTAAAGTATATAATTTATATGCAACTAATATTGTTAATATCTTTAAATATCTCTCCCCAAGAAGTTCGTACAATCTCTTACCCTTGTTTGCATTATCAATGTGCTAAGGCACTCAATGCCTTTATCTTCCCTCTGTTCTTTCTGCCATTCTAGGTAGGAGTTAAGATATCCAGTCAAAATCATCCTCATATCCAGATAGCATCTAATTTATAGCAAAGCTCTATTTTCTTGAACCTTTCCCTAAATCATCCAGTACATGGCCAAGTGATGTCTCTTCTAACACCCTCTTACTTCAGTGCTCAACAACTGTGTTATGTGTTCTCCCTGTTGCAATGAGAAGTTAAACCCAATTGTGTTGAACTACAGGTCTATTACAAGTGGTGTTTGGCTGGAGGACAATGACAGTGATTATATTAAAGACAATGATGGAGAAGTGAGGTAGCTGGAAGAGAATCTTGGTTAATTAAGGCAATGGCTTTCCAAAGTGGGAAAACAGTGCAATATTTTGTAAGTAGATCCAAGGGACATAAAATATGAAGTGCTATATCTGAAATGAGAGGAGATAGTAGGTGCTTAAGGTTGACTTAGGTAGGGAATGGGAGTGTCCATACAAAATAATATGAGGGAACAGAGCAGAATACCACTCACAGAGGTAGTTCGATAGATAGGCAGTGGGAACACATGCAAGTTCTATTTTTGTTCTCACTGAACTAGAGAGAGAGGTCATCTGCGGAAATTGAAGGGGGTGGGAAATCTTGATGGGGGAGAGAAAAGGTGGTAAGTAGATACCTAGGAAGAAGAGACAGGAAGGATTAAGAAGTGAACTAAGACCTATGGTAACAGTAAAGGCCCAATACTCTTGTCCTTATCGATCATAAAGAGAAATCAACTGAAACTGTCCTTACATCCTCAAATCCCAATATACTCCTTGTCATTTTTTAAAAACAGGTGGGTACTGGCCTTCTAACTCTTGGTTTACTGAGGTTATCAAACTGCTAAAACACACACACACACACACACACACACACACACACACACACACACACACACACACACACACACGGGTCTTGAGGTGGGTTTTTCAGAAGCAGACATTAGGAGGGCCAGCACTAGGCACACACTAGATGTAGGCTTGTCTGAGGTCAGTTATCTGAGCAACTCTGGGCAAGAGCGGGAACTCTGTGCCTTAATGTGTTCATCTATGTAGTGGGTATAACTGTGGAATCTGGTTCCTATGGAGGCTAAAAGAGTTAACAGTGGTATTACAAAAAGCTCTTAGATGGTGAGCTGGTTGCTTTTGCTACTTAAACATCTTACTAGACTAAATACCATGTTGTCCTGAATTACTTTTTAAAAAGTTATTCATTGAGGTAGACCAATACAAGTGTCCTGTATCCACAGCGTTTTTGCAAGTGTGGTTATTAATGGTAGCGATTTGGGAATCCTGTGTGGTCCGGATCATGGATAACAGCTTCAGTGAATTACATTATTTTACTCTGAAGCCATTTGTGAATGAAAGTGCTCCTTTCACCTTTCACCTGGTCAGGACTTCTTACTTTATTTTTTAGTAATTATGTCTAGAAAGGTATTGATAGAAACTGGTTCTGAAAGTCAGAAAATATTGCATGTGCAGATAAAAATATTAATACATTAATGTTACTGATTTAGTTAATGACAAGGGTAAAAATGCATTCCACATTCTTACCTATCTCATTTCTTTACTGCTTTCAGAGACAGAAAGATCTCCAAAGATCTTATTACGCAACAACTTTGCATCTACCACCAAATAAAGCCCCTTTTAAAATCAGAGTATCTTATTTTGAATGTATCCATTTAACTGGTCTCTAAGATTATGTGATATGTCAAGGAAAGTCTCAATGTGAAATCTACATTACTATTCACTAGTATCTTACTGCTTCATTTTGAATGTTATCTTTAAATTTTTGAGGTTTTTATTGAATGCCTTTCATGTTTAATTATTTGCTTTTGTGTAGCTATAGATTTGTAAAACCATCAGTGTTCACAGATTCTAGTAAATCTTAAAAGACCACGTCTATAGAATAAAAATTCTTTGAATCTATAAAAGTTCAAGTAATCAGACTTCTAAAAAGAAGTGATTTCTTTTAGGGATTTTATTGACCTTAGCACTCCAAGTATCTATAACTTCTTGAAAGCAAGCATGCATGATGTGATATTTTTACTAATAAAGATTTCAGGGCTAGTAACAATCTAAAGTTGTCCAAGTCCACCTGTTTGAGAAACAAAGAATTAAGAGAAAGAATAGGGCCTAAGAGCTGTGGAGAAGCTACACAGGAAGTGCTGGGATTTACCCAGCAGAAAGACATGTCTGTGAAACTACAGAAGGTCATTTCACTGCACTGATGTGCTCTCTTTGGAGATGCGTTTGATGGGAAGTGTTAGTGATGGAGTTTTTTTTTTTTTACTTTCAAAAAGCGGTTCAATTCTTCCCTTTTGCTTCTCAAAGACTTCTGCCTTGCTTAACAGGCCAGACCCACAGAGAAAAAAAAAAGTTACTTTATGTAATATTGCATTGCATTTTGCATTCAAGGACACTGTAAAGATTTGTGAGCTTTGTAAAAATTGAAATACTCCTTTCCTTCCAAGAACAAATAAAAGGTTCAACAGTGTCTACTTCTGTTCTTCTCTACCTATCACCAAGTCTAAAGATGATGGCAAAAGAACTAGTAAGACATTATCTTAAACTTCTTATTCATTTTTGTGCACTTATAGTACACATGGATTCATTAGATAACTAGGCTGAAATATGGAAATAAAAAGTGTTTAATAGCTGCAAACCCTTTGAGAATGTCTTTGAGATAGTATCTTCAAGGAAACACTTTTCTGAACTATAGAAATTACTTTTCTGAAAAATAATCAAATTAAAAAAACATCTCCTGAACAAAGAAATTAAAAGCAACTGAAGAAGTTACTTCAAATATTTAATATTGAGAATTACTTTCATTTTTTTCGCCTGTAGATACAGAAAGAGTCAATTTTTTTTTAACTTATTCAGACTTATGCAAACCACTGGGGATTTGAAAGTTTTTAAATGTTTTACACACCACCAGAATTACTAAGAAGCTAGATGTCCAATAATCATCCCCTTGTGCATACATGTGGATATATGTGTACATATGCATATATGTGTACATATGCATGTGTGTACATGTGTGCACATGTTTTGTCATCCTATTCAAGTTGGATTCGAAGAGTCAGTTCTCTCTCTGGCAGCTCTTTATAAGTTGATAAAGACAAAGACCACCCTTGGCATACTCACTTTCCATCACTACTCTTATTGATAAAACAAAACATAGCTGTTACTTGTAGATCGGTTTTCCCTAGCATATGGTGAAAGTACAATCACAAGTAATGGAATATTTTGCAGACAGGGAATTATCATTCTTTGTCAGATTTCTAGTATAATTAATTATATTTCAGGGGAAAATAAAGCAAATTTATATCCCCTTTTGTTGAAACTGGTCATAAGAATGTGAAGGCAATTATTTAAACAATATTTGGTCTCTTGAAATATCTTACCAATTTTTAATCTTAGGAAAGAGATTTGTCTAATGGCATTCATGAAATCCACTATATTTTATTAAGGATAGTTGATGTCTTTAGGGACAATCTTTGATAGCACATTTAAAAAATCTTACATGAATGTTTTTCTATGTGTTTATTTACATACAAAAAAACCCTTTGTTTTCATTTTTCAAGTTTGCTGTAAAGCTGTGGTTTTGACTCACTTAGAAATCTGTATAAAGAGCAGTGTGTTTCCAGTAGCTCTGCATTTATTTTTGTACAGAGCAATAGGATGTAATACCTTTGGGGGGGGGGTGGTTCATGTAATATAGAGTCATCTGAAAATCTGTTAAAACATTCTGCCGGGGCTCTTCATCTTCGAACGTCAATTTCTAAATGTTCTGTGTGTGTTTCTCAAGCTTTATGCTTAAAGCTAAAATAAAATTAAATGATTTAATTTTTAATTGCCCATCATTTGCACGCAACAGAAAGATGCTGTGAATAATGTGTTTCTACTGCCCAGTGTCAAGAATCAAGAGTTCATGCCACAACCCTGAACAGCTCAGAAATAGAATGTTGTGTTGACAATTGCCTGTATTCATCAGGGAACTGTTATCTTAGATTTATTAAATTTAGTGCACTTTGGAAAATGTAAAATGGAACACAGGAGACTAAAATATAAATTGTATTCTACAAGCAAATAAATCCAGTTCTTTTGAGCCTTTGAAGTCAGTGTAAAATAAACAAAGGGATGAAGAAAGACCATTTAGAGGGCAATTGCCAGCTTTACAAGTCCGCTGTCCCCTTTGCAACTTGGGAATCCATTATGGTTCCCATGCCTCATGATTCTTTTACTGTCTTGTGCTCTTTCACCTTTTATATGAGATTTTCTCACTTGAGCCCGTGCAGAGCCAAGTTAATTTAAAATAAGTTTGATATTCAGGCCATATTATAAAGAGGGACTGAATGGGATGCCTCATGCAAATTGCTTTCTGAAACTATGCTTGCATTTTGTTGGTGCAATATTATAGACAAATTAGTTAGTCATATAGGAAAAACCCACAACAATCTGGAGACCAACAACAAACATTGCAAGAGGAATAGTTCACGAGTATCCAGATAATCCCCTCTTCAGAGTGGGAAGCTAGCTTTTTCAGAATGGTGGTGTATTCATCAAGTATATTTCAAATCTGCATAGACTATTTGAAATCATTTGCCCTTACAAGTGCTTCCGCTTGCTGATAAACACCAAGGAATAATATTTAACTATCTAGCTATAGTGTGAGAGGTAAATATAGAATGAATATAGCAAATATAATGAGTATTTTTTATTTACTCAAGATAATTCTGGGGCCTCCCTGGTGGCACAGTAGTTAAGCACTGTGCTGTGGAGCTGTTGGCAGCAGCAATGCGAGTTCGACCCCCAGCCAGGGAGATTCCCACATGGTGCAGCAGACCTCTCCTGCCTCACCCGCCGCTCCCCTCAGCAGTGTATTTCCTTCGATCTGCCTGTTCTCCCCACTCTGTCTCTGGTGAACCCTCTCACCGCCCCACGCCTCTGGCCTGTATCCCAGCTTGTATGCATAAATAAGTAAATCTTTAAGAAAAAAAAGATAATTCTGACAGGAAATAATTATTTTCATATAACCAAAAAATCCATAGAGGTTACAGGCTACAACACACTCTTTCCAAATAGAATACGCATAAACCAATGCAGAAATACCCCCAGAACAAAGAAAAGGCAGAGTATGTCTAAGTGTGAACTTCTGATTCATTGGCCATGGGGAATTCTTTTTAATGGATATGAAGAGTTGAATTCCTATTCAATTAAAAAAATGATTTTCAACATATCTTTTGCATGAATCCTAAATTACTTCTCAAAATTCTAACTAGTGAGGGGACTTTACGAGTCTTAACTTAAAAAATCTTTGGAATGAGAAAACATAGAATAACCTATTTAAAATAACTATGATCCACTTTGCTAGCCCTTATGACTAATATCTCCTCGTATATTTTATTGCTGGGTTAAAAAAGCTGAAAATTAACTTAACAGGTTGATGTATTCAACTATATGGTAAACTTTCTGAGAAGAATACATACTTTCTCTTTAATTCTGCTCCACTCAGTCAACACAAAGGCATGCTTCTGAGTTGCATGAAGCATACAGCTGATTTTATGTTTATGTTTTGTTTATGAAGACACCAACTAGTAGGAAGAGGACTATTAACACAATTTTAATAACTATCCTGAATGATTGATTATAGATTCATTAAATCCCGAGTATCAAAGCAATGAATATAAGACCCTGAATATAGATTATAGTATGAAATAAAAAAAATCTATGGAGCAGTGCTAATAACATGCTAGATACATTTGATAGTGTGGCAGGTATTATATATTCTGAAAATTCTAATCCACGTCACATTGTGTATACAATTAAATGAAAACTTCCATTTCCACAAATTGTGTGGTAGGTTTTACAGGAAAATCTTCCTGAAGATAATATACATTCTGGAAAATATATGAAATATTCTCATTTGAGGCTGCTAGCAGATGACACGGAGTTCTTCAACCACTGAAAGGAGTATATGGAGTAAAGTGTGAAGTGGCAAGCAACAAAGGCTATATGTCAAGTGTGACATGATCACATTTTGAAATTAAGCAATCTGATCAACTAAAGTTGAAAATAAGTAAGCTAGCACAAACACTAAAAATTAATGATTAAGTAAATATGACTAAAATATCCAGAGACAAAAGAACTACAATGTTAAAAATAAGAAAAAGGGTGGTGAGAAAGAAAGAAGAGAAATGATAGAGGAAAAACAAGTCAAGGTGGTTGCCTTAGACCAAATAAATATCAAAACTATATTCAACCTCAATACCCAACTACAGAAGAGTGATAAAGGTGTACTATAGTACTATATATGTGTGTGTGTGTATATATATGTATGTATGTATGTATATACACAGTGGGATACTACTCAGCTGTTAAAAAGATGAAATCTTGCCACTTGCAAAAACATGGATGAATTGGAGGGGATGGTTTATTATTTATGGAATGATGTCCAAGTTTCTTAGCAATGGAAAACATTATTTTACAAATAAATTTAACTTACTGTTGCCACAATAATGCTGGATGTCTGCCTACTAGATGCTTTACGTTGGCCTCACCTAAGTTGGATTCACCATGTTTCCACTTGTGACCCATCCTCCAGCATAAAGAAAGTCTTTCTGATTATGGGATTTCTAATGTAAACAGTCTGAGAAAAGAGAGATAAGGCCTATTGTTAGGAAGAAGCTTGTGGAAGTTCACTTAAGGTGAGAAGAGCTGTAAGGCCATCTGGATCATTCTCTCTAACCAAATAAGTCCATAAAAACAGTTTAAGAAGTAGAGGGAAATATATATCAAAAAGATAAAAAAAAAACCAGGATGCCTGAGGGAGTCAGAGGATTATAGCTTAGAAAAATAAAATTGAAAATTGGCAACAGTTAAATAATATGGAATGCTGGTCAAATAGAGATTAGAAATGTAATTTTTGAAATCTCTTCAAGGAGACTACTTACTGCCTGGCTATTTAGTGACGAAATATGTCTATTTAATGATCTTGTGCCATCATTAGCATCATGTGTCAATGTATTTAGAATGCTTATATAGCCCATGGTACATCTTAGTTCTCAGTGCCAATTACTCACTTATTTTGAATACCTTTATCATTCCCTCTCCATGCCTTTACACAGCAGTACTTCAGTATATATGCCCTTGGCTTTCAAAAAGTCTAGATTGAAAATAGAAAGGATTTTCAAAACTAGCATGAAAATTAAGGACAGGCTTCCTCAAGACACACCACACTGATATGTGATTTTTTTTTTCTGCGAGGTGTATAGAGGTGCTCCCTGAGATTTTTTTACCACTACCGTAGCTATCTATAAGAAGGAAGATTGAAGCTCTATCCCTTAATTAGAATTATTGCCCGAAAGAAACTTTCCTATCAGAAAAATTTATCTATATGGCAGGCCAGGCATTTAATTCTCTATATATGAATCACTCTCTCTTCTTCATGTGGGTCTCCCTCCTTTCTCCTTGAAGCCCCAAGTCCCTGTCCTATTCCTGGGTAGAGGATATGTACCCTCAGTTTGCTTCATTACCTTTAGAATCCACTAGGCTATGTAGAGTCCCCCTATATACATAATCAAATTTGGTATGTTTCTCCTTCCCATCTATCTGCTATTTGATTCCTTAACCAGCCCGTAGAAGAACCCAAAGAGGCTGGGGAAACATCTCTTTCTTCCCAACACAAATAGGCATTCAAAACCCATGCACGTCTCTTCAAGGATATTGTACCTTCATGACACAGGGTAGTAAACGAGTGAGTATTTCTTTATTCAATCCTATCATTTAGACTTTAGATATCAAGTTTATATGTAATTGTACTAAGTAATGTTTTAACACTGGGAAAATATACTGGTTCAAAAACTGATGTATACTGTATGGGAAAATACCCTCTTGATAATGCTAACATTTGTCATGTTTAAAGGGTGATCAAAATGGTAGGCTTTAAAGCCATGATAGCTACTAATTTATCATTTTTTCAAGGACTGGTTTAATCTCAAACGAGTGTCAGGAAGCTGAAGTATCAGGTGGGGCTTTGAATCTTTTGTTCAGTTGCTGGTAACTAAATGCACCATCTGGGAGAATAATGTCAAAAAAGGAGACCTTGTAGACTGAGCAGAAAGGAGATGTCACAAGTATGAGTTGTGAAGTGATTCTGGATGTGGAGTAAGTGAGACAGCAATTATATGTTGATTGGTTTGCAAAATAAGTATATGCCATTTCATTGTTATTGTCAGCTCTCAGATGGAGAGGTCACTGGGTCTTTCATTTAAAGCTATTTGCCAGTATGATTTTGATCTTAGTGTATCTGTTGAGGTTTGTTTTGTGGCCTAATATGTGATCGATCCTGGAGTATGTTCCGTGCACACTTGAGAAAAATGTGTATTCAATTTTTCGGGGGTGAAGTGATCGATAGATATCTGTTAATCCCGTGTGGTCTAGGTCCTTATTGAGAGCTTTAATGTCCTTGGTTACTTTTTGTCTTCTTGATCTGTCATACCAGCCTTCTTCACCGATCATAAAGGAGTCAAACTGGAAATAAAACATAAAAAGGAAAAAGGGAACCTCCGTACCTCATGGAGGCTGAAATCCACATTACTGGAAAACCAATGGATCAACGAGGAGATCAAAGAAGAAATTAAAAAATATCTAGAACTGAACGACAATGAGGACACAACTTTCCAGAACGTCTGGGACACAGCAAAAGCAGT
>PVIJ01015940.1:0-34479 GCA_004024925.1 Scalopus aquaticus
AGTATAAAGGGCAAGGGTCATTCAGCAGATAATAATGCAGTGTTCAAATTCCACAGGAAACAATGAAACAAATTATTTATTATAGAAATGTAATAAGGTAGTGAGAGGTTTAAATATTTCATTGTTTTTACATTATCGAGGGGCTTGAGATGGTGCCAAAGATGACGCTGAGATGGCCATATATGATCATTTTCGCTTTACAGAACATGAGGAATTTGAGCTTCATTAGGTGAATTAACTTGCCAAATTTATAAGATGAAGAAAAGGTAGGGCCTGAATGAATACAGATTAAACTGATACCAAAATCCGTATTTTTGCCCTAGCATTTAATGAAAGAAACAATCACTACTTTACAACCTAGAAGAATGCAGTCTGGGGTTGTCACAGCCAGCTCAAGGTATCAGTGTGCCTGTTCTCTGTATCTAACACACTCCTCTTTACTCTCAGTAAGGATGAGGGCACCCCCCCTTGCCAGTTACGTGAAGTCACGCCACCCCCACTCTCCTGACGGCCAAGACCTTAAGACACTAGATAGATACTTCCAGTCCACTCCATTATTCTTCAGAACTTACGACCATGTAAATTCTCTATATGTATTTCATTAAATTTTGGTCTTTACTCCTACAAATCTCTCTGTTCTTAATTTATTCATCTATCCTTCTCAGATGAATCCAAGTGGGATGGGAGAATTTCCCCCTGTAACCTGACAAAGGCTTCTGTTTGTTTTATTTGCCTGTATTTTTGGAAGATATTTAAGAATATAGTGAGCCAAAAACAAGAAAGTATTCAGCAAAGTATTTAAAAGTAAAGTACCAAAGGCGTTGAAGCAGTATAATATAAATCATTAATTTCAGAAGTAATATCGAAGGTTTAATCTAAGCCCAGAATAAAATAAAACTGTTTTCTAAATTTGGAATAATTAGACTGAAGAACATTCTTAAAACTCTGGTTAGAGGTATTCATAACCAATGTTTGGGTTTTTTTGTTTGCTTGCTTTTTGTTTTTAGTGACTGTGTGATTATCATTCTTAAACTTCTTTCAAATATTCACTTCCGCAATACCTGGGAGAACTTTTACCTTAAATCTATTAGTGAAGAGTCAATGATGTATATCTTACAGTCAAAATTTTAGTCTTATCTTCAGCAGTACATGGTTTAAAATAATTGCCACTTTTCACATCTTTAAGGATTCCAAACAGAAAAAGCTTAAAAGAAATAAGGAAAACAAGATTTCTGCTCAAACCGTTTTTAAAATGTTTAGAATTTGAATTTCATGAGAAAACAATCACTTCTGAATTAGCTTTAATTCATTGATTCATTTACTTATTCATTGACAGATTATCAACCACAGCTACTGTGGTCCGAGGTATTTTATTAATTTAAATTTTTTCTTTACCCCAATATATGTCCTTTGGGTTCAGGTTCTAGAAAAGTTGCTCTCTATAATAACCATCATTTGGCCTAGGTCAGTAAGAAAATTATAATCCTAGTCACAGAATTCTAAATGTTAAATTTCAGCTAACTATTCTGCAAATGGCAGTTTAATGTTGGTGAATTATAGGAGCACTAATTAAAGGTCTTTGAAGTATGTTAAAGAGACAAATGGTGATCTTATTAACTCAGTGACTTCTCTTTTCAGTAAGTATATGGAAGTCTTGAAAGTATTCAGCTAATTCTAAATCTTAAAATAATTCTAATATTCTTAGGAAGAAATTCAACAGCTAACACCCAATTTGTTGTCCCAATATAGAATTATTATTATTATAATTCTCTTCCAATTAATTCCAAAGAAATATACAAGTATGTCAACTATTACCTGTGTGATGTAGAAAGAATAGTTGGCTAAGATTAATGTTTTAGTTAAATATACATAATACCCAATGTATTTGAGGTTTTTTATCTGGGGAAAAGAAAACTTGCAAATTCTTGTCACTGTATGTAAATTTACATAATGAACTTAAGGTAGACTTCCGATGATTCATTTAAATTCCCTTTATATGTCTTCACCATCTTCATGAAAAATAATTAAATAAAATGTCCTGAGGTGAAAAAAAAATTACAAGCATCTGGTCTTTAAGACTTTTTGGTCATTGATAAAGTATTAACATACTCTAAGAAGGTAAAGGACTCAGTCAATGCCTTTTATCAATAAACATTTTTAAAGTTCATAAATCCAGTATGCTTTCACTATAGAGTTTTAAATTGTACATATTGTAAGACTGCTGAACTTTTTGGGAAAAAAAAAATCAGATCAAGGAAGATGATTTCAACAAGATATTTTCCTAATTCATACCAAAATTTAACCAGCCTCCCACTGCCATCTCCTTCCCTCTAAAACGTCACTCCTGATAACATATTCCTATGTAATCTATAATAAAAAAATGATGGAAAATCAAGGGTAATGGCTGAAGCAGACGAGTGGTATTAGAGCAATGGAGTTGAATTGTGTGTTTTCTCTAAGGAGCATCAGGAAGATGAACATCAGTTTATATGTTCCCTTGAGTTACAGGAAGGTGAATCTATTTGCATATGTTTGCATGATAAATCTGTATCAATTTTTCAAAGTCCCTTGTGCCTTAGAAGTATTAAGATGCTCATGTAATGTTTTTCTTTTGACTCTCAATCATTTGATGTTTCTTATTCTTTTGGCTCGATTTTATGTTTCTTCACTGAGGTCACTCTCTGAGGTCTAAATGGGGGGTTGTTTATTCTTGGAAGAGAATAACATACTGAAGTAAAAATGTCACAGTGTAGAGGAAACTTACTTTTCATTCTGAAAGTTAAATTGCTAGCACCATAATCATCTGAATCTATGATAATAATTATAATAAATGTGGTGATAAAAGGGACCAGTACAGCATAATGGTTAATAGCTCAGATGTCACTAAGCCTAGTGTTTCAATGTTATGTCCTTGAAAGACATGTCACCTTCAACATGTTGGTGGAAAAACTATCTCTTCCTTAAAGATGTTCTTAGGATTAATAATTTGAGGGTAAATTCTTATTTTAAAGTACTCACAAATTGTATTACTTGAATTGTTCACAGGAGGTATTTTAAGAAATACACAAGCAAAATATAAAAGTAAAAGCAAAATATTTTTGTCTCTAGTAGAAATACTATTTGTATACATTATAGGAAATTAGATCAAGTCCAACAGACAAAGTGATGAGAATTTAAGTGTGATGAGTAAAAGTTCTCGGGATGTAATTTTTCCCACAGGCATAATATGTGACTTGTTTTTGTTCCACATAAAAGCAGTTTTCATTAATATTAAAGTAGTCAACAACAAAACCCATGGTTACTCAAGTTCTCTCTGGCATTTTAATTTGGCTCGGTGAATCTTTCCCATAGGAGCTAACCAGCCACATGATAGTTTAGTTTCATAATCCCCCTATCTATAAAATAATTTGAAGTTTTAAAAATAATTAAAATGATCCACCGTTTCATTGAAGAAGAGAAAAATGTTACAATTTGATTCCTAACATACAATTTGTTTGCTTGTTTCTAGTAAACACACTTAGCCTCAAGTCAAGGTAAGGCTACTTTCATTTTAACTAAAGCCCAAAAAGTCAGTAAACAGAGTAAAAGACTAACGTAGAAAAACAACTGATTAAAGAGTAAAGTCTTAATTCTTAGTTTTATTTTCATAATGACAGAGAAGGAATGAAAATCAGATTATTTTAGTAATTTCCAAACTATAGGTCTCAACCTACCAGTAGGACTAAATAAACTTAATTGATCTCAACTACATTTCCCACTAAAAAAAAAGGAAGCAAAATGAAGCAAAACAAAATGGAAAATATCACAGAGTATCATAGTGCTTTTTCACAAGGAACATTCCACAGGAAGTTCTTTGTGACCTATGGACCGGCGACATGCTGAGTTCAGCCCAGACATGCAGTTGTGGCCCCTGTAGCCCTGGGTTCTGAGTGGTTTGGTCACAATAGGGCTCTGGCTCAATGCTAATGCTTCTCTGTGCATTGCCATGGATAGACATGGATAGACCAGAGAGGCCTGTGACACTCCTTTTGGAAACTAATTTAAAAACAGCTGTGGAATGTTGTCATAGTAACTAAGTGCTGCTGCTAAAGTCACTGTATCAAAATAAAGAAGAGAAATGTGCCCTCCTTCATTTCTGGAAAACTGATTTTTAATTGCATCTTTTAGATTGCACAAGGGTAGCTGCTACCAGGAAAGGATTCAAACAGCATTTTAATTTTTATTATATTGAGAAGTTTACTGTATTGAGAAGTTTCTAGAATATTGTTTTTCCTGTTTCATCTCTATTTACATTTTTCACATGTCCCAAATTCTAACAATAACAGATTATATGCAGTTCAATTCTTAATGCCTTTTATCCTGGAATAGTGTCTTGCATTCTTAATCACTAAGGATTCTCAGATTTATTTTTTAGAAATTGGTAATAATTTTACAATTTCTCCACACTTTTCTTTGACACTTCCTTTCCTGGTCCAATTAATTGGCCTCATCGGTATATCCTTAGCAATAAAAAAATAGATATAACATAAATATGATTTGGTTCAGGGAAACAGTTAACCCTGTTTTGTTTTGTAGGTCTAGTGTCAGAATGCACAGTTATATGGCATCTTACTCCTCTATGGTGTAAAGAAAGAACAGTCACACTGCTTACATAAGTTAGAAATGCTGTACAAGTTAAAACAGAAGTCAAGTCACTTCACCATTTGAAAAATTCAACCTTTCACAAAGTCAGAATACTAAGAGAAGATTATTATAGCCTAGGGTAAAGACAGCTGGGTTTATCTGATCAATCAACTTTATTATAGTTTAGAATGAAAAAGAATGTTGAATGGTATAGGGATATTTTTAATTAAGTCTTTAATTATTCTTTAAAGAATAGAAAATGAAAGGCTATATCTTCCTTTGAGTTACTTTGGAGTGAGATTTTTATCGGTGAAGCAGAACCAAATCTGTTCATTAATTTCCTGGGAACTGACCAAAAAGAAAAAAAAGAAAAATGTTGTTTGTATAGTCGACAATGTAACTGATAGCAGGTTTTATGCTGAGTCAGTTTTCACATTTTCCTGAAGGATTCTGAAACCATTGTCTCAAGAGAAAACTACATATTGACTCAATTATAGCATATTTTTGTGATACCTTTCTGAAGTGGCTTAATATAATGTTAATTAATTTGGTTAAATTCCACCAGCATATTAATTGACACTCTTGGCTAAACCAGTGTTTATGAAATCTTGCAGACAAGCACAATTTAAATGGTGGTTTTTATTTTACTACTAAAGCACAAAAATTCATGTACACAGGAGGTCTCTATTATTTATCTTAGAGAAATTGGCACATAAACCCCTTTTAAATGTGTCATTAAAATTGCACCCAATAGATCGGAGAAAGAGTGAAAAGATTTGCTTTCCACTAGATCTTGTGAAATGAAAATAAAGATGGTGGGAAAACAAGCCATGTGAGTCTACAGGTAAAGTCAAAAGAAACTTGCCAACTCTCTTAGCTCACGGATTGGGGTCAGAGGACTGGAATAAGACATGCCCTGAGATCAAAAGAATCTCAGCTGCTTACTGGTGTGGCCCATTAAAAAGCCCTGTGATCCAAATACGAAAGAGACACTCAATGAGGGGGGGGAGAGGGGGGCGGAGGATAAGGGCACAAAATGGAGTAGAAAAGGACACAAGGGACCACGGAGATGGATCACGGGTGAATTGGTGGTGGGTTACCCAAGGGGAATACAAAATGTAAAAGACATAAATAACAATAAAAATATATATATTAAAAAAATAAAGTCCTGTGATGCTTTTTTACAAAAGTTTTGAGTACTCCATCACTCAAAGAGACTTCAGCTTCGAATTTCAATGGGCAAATATTTTCTCTAAAATTTGTATTACAGCGCCATCATCACACAGGATTATTTTTCTCCGAATATTATTTAGTACAGCTCTGCCAGATCCAGGAACACCGGTAACTTGCTTATGAGGCAAGCAATGGTCTAC
This sequence comes from Scalopus aquaticus, assembly GCA_004024925.1. NCBI lineage: Eukaryota > Metazoa > Chordata > Mammalia > Eulipotyphla > Talpidae > Scalopus > Scalopus aquaticus. The sequence continues at coordinate 5,997 of PVIJ01015940.1, forward strand.
CAAGACTTTCTTGATTTTGTAATTTTCTTAAATCCTGTTCATTTCACTATAACACAGCCTTGCAGGATTTAGAAAAGATCTGATGATAACGAAAGTAAAGAACAAATGCTTGATTTGATAGAATTACTATTACGGGGAGTAGACAGAAAGGCGAAATATTTCGTAACTTTTATTCATTACCTAGTATGTTTTTACCTAGTAGTTTTCCCTATACAACTTCATAAATATCGAGAGCAAACATTTCAGATAATAATGGATACATGTACATGTATAAAATAAGAACATTCTAAAATTCATAAAAATGTGTCTAAAGTATTGAATGTGATTGAATGGGACTTCTAATGTGAACAAGATCACAGGGACTAATCTCTCCCTGTTCCTCTCCATTAACTATAAACCATGAATAGTGGTGTAATGCTTCTCAAACCTAACAACCCTGCCATAGAAGAAGGGATTCTAATGAGTCTTAAGAAAATAGAAAGACATACAGTAAAACAGAAAGTCTCAATTAGATGTGGAATGATAAAAGAAGAGGAATTTAGCACCCCTATCTCAGAAATTGATATATAATTCTTAAACAAGGATATGGGAGAGCTGAACAAGAAAATCAATCAACATCTAATTGACAAGAGCACCCTACTAAGAATCAGCAGAATCTATGAAATATTCACCCAAAATGACATAATCTAGGCCATAAAACACATTTTAGAAAACAAAATAATTTACATTATCTAGAATATATTTTCTGATCATTAAGGGAGCAACCATAAACAGAAAAACAGAAGGAAATTTTGTAAAGAGTGGAAATCAAACAACCGACTTCTAAATAATCTATAGATCAAAGAAGACATCTTAAAGGCAATATTTTTAAAACACAGAAAACTGAGTTAAAGTGAAAATAGAGCACATTAAAATGTGTAGGACACAGTTAAAGCAGTTGACCTGGCAGACAGTTGACCTAGAGCTAGACTGGGCAATCCTAGGCTCCTCTCGCCCGACCTTGGGATGTACATTCTGCCCAACTTGTCCATCTTAGGGTCCACTTTATGGATACAGCCTTGAGAGAGTAATATGTAGCTGAGATAACTTGAACTGGTTATATGACTGGAGGACTGAAGACACAAGATTTTGATGGGCAGATCTATTGAAGGGCTGAGATCTACGTATCTTGCAGCAATGCTCATGTGTAACTTTCCTGCTTATTGAAGGCACCACTGCCCAATCCAGTTTTCTGCCTCTTTTTTCAATCTTCTCTTACATTCTGTGTGCAGGGAATGAATGTTGAATTTCACCTAATGAAATTCCAAGGTTGTTAACCAAAAGGTTCAACAGATGCAGGCAAAAACTCAGAGGAAATTATGCTAAGTGTGAAAAAAAATCCCAAATGGTTAAATGCAACATGATTCCCTTTAACTAACATTCTTAAAGTAAAATAAAAATGTAAAACTGGAGAACACATTAGAGGTTGCTGGGATATAGGAACAAGTTTGGAAGAGTAGGGAGGGAATGAGGTGTATCGACAAAAGGGAAGTGTAAGGGATCCTTATAATGGTGGTAATGTTCTCTCCTGACTGAATCAACATCCGTATCACCAGAGGTGATATTACACTATCCCTTTGCAAGATCTTACAATTGAGAGAAACTGGGCAGATCTCTAATTTATTACATGTAATTCTACACGTGTCTCATAACAAAAGATTACTATATACATGTGATTTGTTGATATTAAATTAAAATTTATTCTCATTTGGTATGCCATGAGTTACCAATGTGTAGGTCAATATGTGGCCACAGACATGGGATTATATGTATCTCTACAAAGCACTGCAGATTTTCTGCTACCATTAAATGTGTAGTCTCTTCAGTAGGCTCAGGGAAGTATGAAAGAAGCCAGAATAGTCTAAGAAAATAGCAATTAAGCCAACAATAGAAATGACCGAAAAACTGAGATTTTCATGCAGTAACCAAGTATGAAAAAGAAATTTAACAGTATTGTAAGATCATGTATCATCTGAAATCCCTGAGAGAAAAATGTTCAGAGCAGAAATTGTCCCATACTTTCATTGATATAGAGTAGATACTTTATATGGATGGTGTCAGTGATAATAAGGTGATGCCAGTAAGACCTGATGAGTAAGTAGGTGGTTCAGTGGAAAACACTCCACACATAGGTGATAAACAATCCAGCCATTTGATTGGTTTTGGGCAATGATGGGAAATTTTATGATGAGTTTAATTGGTGGGGGGGCAGGAGATAAGTGTGGCTATAAAAGGACACAATAAGGGCTCTTTGTTGTATGGTGACTGCATATGATAAACAGAATTACAAATACAGAAGGAAAGCCAGAAAGGAAACAAATAAGACACAAGTGAATTGACTCTAGTTTTAAGAACTAATTTGTAAGGTGTCTCTGTTGAGAATGAATAAAAAGTCTCTGCTATATTAACTCTGGTCCCTCATGAGGGAAGACACTTGTACAAAGGAGAATGATATGGCAGCAACCCTGTGGTAAATTTAAATCAAGGCACTGCAGGTGCATTTCACATGCTTGCAGATGATTAACTAGATTTCTGGGTAGGACTTTACAAATCCAAGCTACTGTTTGTGTAAATAAAGTTTTATTGGAACATGCACACATTCATTTGTGTATACATGTAGCTGGGGGCTCTTGCAGTGCATTGGTAGTGTTGAGTGCATGAAATACAGATCAATTGGTCTCCAAAACTTAAAATATATTCTAACTTTACAGGAAAAGTTGACTGACTCTGTAGCTATCCAGCTCTCAGGTGACTCGACAATATTAAGAAATTTTCAAAACTTATTGAATATCCATGAGGTCATTTCTCCTGTGGAATGAATGTTAAGCTTCTGTGGCCACTATTAGACTCTATCTACAGCTACTGTAGCTACAACTTTCCTAATGAAATTTTCCTACAACAACTAATGAAATCCATCAGCTGTAAAGCATGTAACTGGCATTGACTGTCATCATACAGTACAGACTAACTGACCAGCATGGATATAGGCCACACTCAGATCCATTTCTACTGATTTGAAGGAAAAAATACTGTCTGACAACTTCAAAAGATAGCCATTACATTATGTTCTAATCAAGTTCAGAGAGAGCTGCTTAAGTTTCAAATTTGTCTAAGTTGTTCCTGCTGAACTTCTTCATTGAGATAATTTGGTTCCTTGTGAAGAATTTTTAGAAGAAATTTTGTTGAGTCTAAGTAATAAGACAAGTGTTGAGCCAAAAAGGATAGTTAATGTAATCTTTTGTTTTGTAGAAAGGAAAGGAATATATATATATATATGGAATAAATAGGAAGGAAGAAAAAGCAAGGCAATTAAAAGTTAGTAAAAATATCAAAGTTTTGTGTTCAAATTTTTAAACTTACCACATCAGTATGTGTATTTTGGGTAGTGTATTAACAAAAGCTCTTTTAAAAACTCTTGTTAGCATTCAAAAATTGGGCAAGTAGAGGGGAAAAACAAGTTCTCCAGGTTTGGGGGAAAGAAATATTTTCTTCCTTAGCATTCCAATTATCTTTTCTAACTCATTTTCATGTTGGTAAAAGGCAGAACTCAGCCCTAGAAGCCAAAAGTCGGTCACCCGAGAAGCGTTTCTCTTTAATTTCCCACATCTCATCCCCATTAAATCCTGCCTGTCTTCCCACACCCAAGCTGCTGTAAGCTATCACCTCCTCTCTGTCCATCCAGAGAACAGTGTACACACACAGTTGGCCCTGTGGTTACTAAAGGATTATCTTTGCTTAGTGTTACCTTTAATTCATCATTCTCACTAATGCTTCCAAATCTAATTGCACCAATCCCTCCATTAAAGCATAACTTCCTTTTTTTAAAGTCTGCACCTGATTCTGTAATGTTCTATGAAAACTTCTCTGTGGTATGACTCTTGTCCGTCTGTTACCAAGCTCTCTTTATCCCATCTCTGATGCTACTTCCAGGCCAATGACGCACAGTTCCCTAATGGTACCTCCATCTTTAGCCTCTGTGTCTTTACACCTATTAATTCTACTGCACGGGACGTTCCTACCTGCACCCTTCATCTGAATAATTACATTTCCTGTAATATCTCAAATATCAATTATTGGTAAACACTTCTGGACATGGTTACTCAATTGCCTTCCTCTACACACACACATGTGGCTTTTCTTTGAGAGCTCCTGCTGTGCTCCCACAAAAGGTTCTGCATATTGCCACTTATCCTTCCTCACTTGATCAGTCACCCGCATAGCTCAGGATCCCTCTTGGCACTTGTAAGGTAGAGGGTAATAATAACAATATTTATTGAGCACTTTCTCTGAGTAATGAAAATACTCATTATACTAGGTAACAAATTATTACAAAAGTCATATTACTGAAATAAAATTAGTCATTTCCTATGAATTTGTATGTGCTCAACATGAATATGACAGTCAAATTCTAATTTTGGCTCTAGTTTTTTTGTAATCTGCAATAAATAGATGTTTACATCATGAAATGCATGCCAATAGTAATAGGCCTATAGTTAATACCCGTAAAAAAATCAAGTCCTAGGCTACTTCTTAGATTGCTTTGCTTGTCTCTTGTACAGCTAGCAGTTCAGGAGCAGAATAGATGGAAGATGGTTTCCATTGTGCAAAAGCACAACCTTAACACTCAGTTTCGAAGAGTCTAGAAGTAGCCTACATTCTTGTGGGTCATGAGTGATTTCTAAGGCATTCATGAGGCCCTCAAAATCAGAACAGAATGCCAGAGTACTTTCCTTTCTGAAGAAAGGCTCCAACTGCTGGTGGCGCTTTCGATGTAAAGTAATTATGACATCTTCTAGAAGATTCCATCATAGGAGTAGTCTTGATCCTAGCATTCTACCTTGTTCTTGGATAAGTCCAAATCACAAACCAGGTCATTTAGTCCTTCCTGTGCTAGTCTGTGTGGGGTTGATGATGCACCACAGTGAAAATCTGGACCACTGCATGCTGATGGAACAGGAGAAGAACAGGTTGGCTCACCCTTGTCCTCATCAGATAAATCGAGAATATTCTGCTGGAGGTTCTGGAATAGGAAGTCCCTCACCATGAGGAACTGGTCTCAATGCAGACAGAATGTTTGGGTATACTAGTCTCGACTTCTTTTGCTTCGTTATTCCTCCAGAAAGAGGAGGAACCAAGCAGAAGTCACAGTCTTTTATGTGGTTGCTTGACTCTCTCCATACCATGGGGACTGCAAACGGCATTAATGGTCTTTTCCATTGAACCACTGTGAAAGCTGTGTTGTCCATGTAGCACAGCATATATGCGGGGCCCAAGGCTTGTCTTGGTCACCAACCTTGCATCCCAAGTCACGATAATAAGCCTTCTTCACTTGAGAAGTGATACTTTTCTTCTGGTTAGCAAATGTCACTTCCCCACAAACAGAGCAGAAATTGTCCACACTATTAACGCATTTTGAGGCATTACTGTTCTGTATTGTGTCTAAATGGATAAAAGACTAGCAGTTCTATGGACAGTTCTAAACTGTCTCGCACAAAGTCTGAAATATTTTCAATGCTCAACCTTTCCGACAGGGCTTTCTATAGTGCACTGGTGACGTCAGCTTACTTCAGCAGCCACCTGGCAGTAGTATTGCATTGCATCAGAAAATGATGCAATCAACTCTGGATGATGTGTGCATATGGTATTATGCAATGCAATGCAGTATTACATCATTCTAGGCTGATTCAGGATGTTGTTGCAGTATTGAATAAATTTACATGGTGAAACATATAAAATGAATTATATGAAATATCTTCAAAATGAGAGCTAATACAAAATTTTCAGGGTTATATTCATGTTCAACACATCAAGATTCTCCAGATTAATCCCTTTTTAAGTCAGTAACTCACTGTTGACCACTGTTATTTTATACATATTATATCATCCAATCTTATTAGCCACCTTATGAAGTAAATTTTAAGTGACCTGTTTACCTTCAAGAAAATTCTACAAGGTAGGTATTAGTTTCTTCATTACATAGGTAAGAAAGATCAGGGAGACCAGAATTCAAACCCAGGCTCATCTAAATCCAAATTTTTAAGTAGTGTCTAAAAGTCTCTTCTTATAGAAATAATTGTTTCTTGCATTATCTTTAATGTACATAAAATATTATATGTAGTTCCTACACATAGACTCTTCTTTAATAGCAGTTTGCACATTCAATAATTAATAAATGTTTATTAATAACCAACTACAGGCACAAGTTCACTGAAAACACTTTTTTTAAAACTTTGGAACTAAAATATGCCCTATATTAATGCAGGGTAATTGACAGGACATCGGTAAAGATTAAAAACCCTGCATAAGGGGGCTCCCTGGTGGCGCAAGGGGTTTAGTCTCAGCACTATGAAGCAATCTGCAGCCACTGCAGCACAAGTTCAATCCCTGGCCAGGGAACTTCCCACAGGACACAGCAGACCTCTCCTGCCTCGCACGTTGCTCCCCTTAGCAGTGTATTTCGGTTTATCTGCCTGTTCTGCTCCCCACTCCGTCTCTGGTGAGCCCTCTCACTGCCCCATGCCTCTGGCCTGTACCCCAGCTTGTACACATAAATAAATAAATCTTTAAAACAAAAAACCTACAGAAGTATTTGACATTTAGAATCCTGGAAACAAAATAATTAATATCCTAAGTGACAGCATTCAAATCACGGAACTCGGGGCATCACAGATGCGTGTGGAGCTGGACCAGAACGCACTGTACATCAGCAGCAAGGGCATTGTGACTTTCCCCTTCTGCTTTGTCACACAAATTACATAACAACTTCATAATCATCTTAGAGCTCCCAACTTCCAGTGAATAGAATTAGATAAGATTTGACCCACCTCGCTGTCTATCTTTTCTGACTTCTTGAAGCAAATCCCCCCATCATAGATTATATAATCCATCACATTGCAATCTAGTCATTTTCTCCAAAAAGGAATGAAGACTCAAATTCTTTATCTAGCAGTTTTTCATTATACTGATGTGCTGATGAAGGCTCATCTTAGCCTTTTCTCTTCATAACTAATCACAGTTCCCATAGCTCTTTCAGATAAACAATTTATTCAGCTCTTCAGTTTTCAGTCTGGACTTAAACCAGGAGGAATAGCGCCAAGTTTCAAACAGAATTTTTAGCTATTTGTTTTAAATTGATTATTTTCATTCATAGTTCTATTGGGGAGATAGCTCAAAAACACCTACTTGGAATCCATACAATTTTTAATCTGTTTATAAATTTTGGTGCATGAACAGACATGGAAACGGTATTCAGAGACAGAAGGGAAAACCTCCTGTATGCAAATGTAATTACCTCTGAGTTTAATCGATAGAACAAAATAATGATGCTTAAGCAAATATTTGTGGATCATACAGACTTTAGTGATTTTGTTTAGATTCCTTTGAAATAAATAGTATTAGAGCTAAGTGAAATCCCTGATGAAAAGGGTTTTTGTTGGTCACACAATCTAGGTCTCTGGGCCATCAAAAAGATTGGTGATTTTTTAGCACACTGCATAATAGAACTGAAAGTTGTTGACGCTGATTCTCACGACATTGTAGATACTGTAGAAGCCAATCTACTTGAGATTGCTGTGCGAGAAATTTTTTCTTAAATATCTGAATCATCACCTTTCCTATGCTCATCACCACTTGGGACTAAAAAGTGTCTTACTCTTGTTTCTGAAGTTTCTCCTCAAACATCTGGCATTGACTCTGAAGTGCTTATACTGCACTTTTGAGGTTCCTGAATGTGCGCGTAATGGTACTTCCATCAGACTACCGACTTGCTAGCAAAACTCATGAGATATCATGACTGGGAAGTACCTTCAGGCAGCCCAGATATTTTGTGTTAAATGTGAAAATATTGTTGTCTTAGAACTTGATAACCTGCGGTGACACTGATCTCACAGGTTGTAGTGGAAAGACGAACGTGGCCTTCATGAGCATAAAGTGTGCAAGTGCAGTCATTTTCCTCACTTTACCAGTTATTCCATTAATCCAGAGGCTGCTTCACCTCTCTAGAGAGGAGAAATAATGAGCCACACATCTTTAGATCTAATATATTTTTAATTTAATTGTTTCTTGGAGAAATGAAAAACATAATTTTGAAGTGATTTCAAAGCAAACTGGTTCTCAGTATTTGTTGTTTTCTGTAAGAATAATATATCTTTTTCAGTGGTTGAAGTATCTATTATGTTCCGGCCCCTTCTCTCTTCTCAGATTGAAAGTCATCTAGGAGAAAAATCTCTGTTGCAGGAACTGCCCTCAAATTACCATTTCTTGCTGCATGGTTGGAACAAGTGTGTGATGACTGAGAGATGGATAGAAACAGAGGCAAGGACTCCAATTCACTTCATGTAAGTACAGCCAGCACAAACTTTGATAAATGCAGAGCATTTTTTCCCATCAGAGGGTAACTTTCCCCTGAAATTCTGGTTTCCAATATGGTAGCCTTCTGCTGAGGACCCTGCAGGGTTGTGTGGGGAACCACAAGGGGGAGGACCCTCTCAAAGCAGGATTTCTATGTCCTTCTGTCACATAACAGTCTGACACCAATGTGCTTCCTTTAAAATAACTGAGTCAGAATACCAGAATGTCGTGCCTTGCCTTGCCTTGCCTTGCCTTGTCTTGCCTTTGTGGCATTTACCTAATTCTCTTATCACTAGGTAACTAGTGGGGCCAGCTCTACACACTCACAGCAAATATCAGTACAACAGGCAGGGTCACAGAGCTCATCTCAGGTGTCCTGGGATGTGACAAGCCTAAACAGGACTAAGGTTTCCAGTCCCCCTATTCCTGGAGGAGCACACTCAGTCACCCACAGCAATGTTCGCTTGGCATATCTATCCTTCCTTTTGCTTGCATGTTTCATTCACATTCCAAGCAGAAATCAGAATATAGTCCTATGTATATTATTAAAATAACTGATTGAGTCACTCAAGGAGGGAAAGGTACAGCAGCAAAATCAATCTCGTGGTCCCGTAACATTCTTCCTCAGTACGGGAACTGGACATATCCACTCCTTCGTTCCTATTAATACATGCCTTTTCATTAGCAAACATTATCAGATTAATTTGCTAATGCAAAAACAAAGCCTGAAAGTGATGCATTTAAATATTTCAAATGTATGACCTTTGTGTAGTCAAGACTTACTGTACAGCAGATATAAAAAGATATTTGTGGAAGTATATTTCCTAAAGAATTTACAGTAATAATACTATTCCCTCTCAAGCTTAAAAAAATGTTTGTTATGAGAAAAAGTCTTAACCATAAGTTTGAAATAGAAAATGTTTCACATCTATCATGCTGTGTTATAAATACCCATTTGCATAGTAGAATATATTGAATTTTTACAAACAAAAATGAAATTATAAAAATATTCCCCTATTCTTAAAAATATGAGATTTTGAAAATAGAGCATTTCTGTAATTATTAAAAGGCACATTACATTAGATTGATTTCATAATCCCACCCAGCTCTTACAATTATTACCAGATAAATTTTGCTGTAGTCCTTTGGGCAGTTCAATTACACAATGCAAATAAGTTTGCAAATTTCAAGCATAAATATATATACACACACATATATGTATATATGTAGTATATATATAATTCTAAATTATGTATAGTAAATTACATATATATATGTGTGTGTGTGTGTGTGTGTGTGTGTATATATATATATGACAAATGCTAAACATGTTTACCAAATTGTTTATGAAAATTGCCAGTTAGCTTGGGCTGCTATAGCAAAATATCACTGACTTGGTAGGAAGCAGTGAGATTTACATATAATATTAAATGCATAAATTAGAAAAGAAGAAATACTTCAGTAAATATTTTAATTCCACCTTAAAAAACTCTAGGAGAGGGGTATAAAACCTAATATAAACAAAAGAAAAGTAATAATAAATATTAAAATAGAAATAAATGAAAATGGAAACAGAAATAAATGAGAAAGTCAATTAAACAAAATCTGGTTCTTTGCAAAAATAAGATTAAAAAATCTCTAGACAGGCAATGAATACAAAAAGGGGGGGAAACACAAATTATCAATATCAAGAATGTAAAGTAATGATCATAATTTTTCCCACAGATATCAAAAGAACAATAAAGGAGATCTTTGCACAAGTCTGTCAAGAGATTTGATAATTTTGATTAAAGAAAACAATTTCTTAAAAGACAAAAATGACCAACTATTAGGTAAGAAAAAATAAATGAGTAGGGCTATACTTATTAAAGAAGTTGAATTGTTAATTAATAACTTCCAAATAAGAAAACACTGAAACAGTGCTTCAGTGGTAAATTCTACTAAATATTTAACAAAGAAATGATGCAATCCTCCACAAATTCTTCAAAAAAGAAGGGGGGGGGCGTGAAATTCATTCTATAGAGCCAGAATTGCCCTAATACCAAAACTAGATAAAGATATTACAAGACTTACAGTCCAAAAAACTACAGATCAATATCTTTCATGAACACAGAAAGAAAATTCTTCAGCAAAGTATTAGCAAATCAAGTCCAACAATTTATAAAAAGAATTACATATCACAACCATGGAGAATTGACTCCAGATATGCAGGGCTGATTCAATACCGAAAAATCAGTCTATGTAATTCAGCACAGAAATGGACTAATATATTAAATGATACAGTAATTTAATCAACAGTAACAACCAATTATATGACTTTTTAAAAAATCTACTTACAAATTAAGAGTTATGGGGAACTTGCTGAACTCACTAAGAACATCTACAACAGGAATAACAAAACACTACAACCAACAAAACTCTTAATATGAAAAAGTAAATAATTCCCTCCCAAAATTAAAAGGAAAGCAAGGATTTCATCTCACCACATCCATTCAATATCATGCTGACGTTCTACTTAGTGCAACAGGAAAAGAAAAGAAAAAAAGGCATAGAGAATGGGAAAAAAGAAATAAAGCTGTCCATATATAGGTGTGACATAATTGTCAATGAAGAAAATCCCAAAGAAATAACCCCTGGAATAGATAGAATAGAATAACCCCTGGAAATGTAAATAATCATAACAAGGCCATCGAATCCAAATGTAGATACAAAAGTCAATCTCTTTTCTGTGTAAGGGCAGTGAACAATTGAAAACTGAAATAGAAAATAAATACTTAAATATGACTTTCATAAATGAAGTTCTTAACTATGAATCTAATAAACAGGTATAGAATCTATGCATGGAAAAACCTAACTGTAAAGAATATAATCAAATAATATCGAAATAGAGGGAGAGATGTTCTATATTCATGCATTACAAGACTAGTATTATTAACATGTCAATTCTACCCAATTACATCTATTGATTTAATGCAATTCCAATAAAAATCCCAGCAAGGTGTTTTGTAGATAACAACAAAATGACTCTAAAGTTCAATTGGAAACACCCAGTACAATACTCAAAAAGTACAAAGCGCACTTATTAGAACTCCCTAAAACTTCAAGACTTACTATCGAGCTACAGTAGTTATGACAACATAGTATTGGTAAAAGAAAGGATACATAAATCAATGGGACATAACAGAAATTCCACAAATACACCCACATAAATATAGCACACAAAATATGATTCAAAATGGGCCACAGGCCTCAATGTAATAGTCTAAAATACGAGAAAATCTTTGTGTTAGGCAAAAATGCCTTATGTATGAAATAAGAACATGATACAGAACATCATTAAAATTACTATTGTTCTTAAAAAGCACCAAGGAAAAATAAAATGTCAATCCATAGACAGAAAATAGGTGGCAATGTTATTAGAAAAATGACTTGAAATTTAGACAGAAAGAAAACAACTACATAATAAGCAAATAACACATTTTTAAATGGACAAGAACATGAAGATATTCAACCAAGAAAAGACAAGAATGACTAATAAGCACAAAGAATTATATACACTACCATATGCTATCAGGGAAATGTAAATCAAAACCATCACAAAATATTAACTTAGCTATGTGACCACATTCAACGTGAACTGTGAGAAGTTACTAGGATAGTTTTTGATTTCTGAGATTGCCTGACCAAAAACATATAATCCCATGTTAACCATGAGAAAAACATCAGAAAAAATCAAATTATTTCTACATTAATTCTCAAAAACCTAGTTTTCAAAGCTATGAAAGTCACCAAAAACAAGGAAACTCTGAGAAATAGTCATAGTTAAAATGAGACTAGAGAAGCAAGATGACTAAATACGACCTGTTTTGCTAGATGAGATCCTGTAACAGAAAAATGACACAAAGTGAAAGAAATGAATAAAAATAGAGACTTCAGTTAATGTAGCAATATTATTTTATTAATTGTGACAAATGTACCATACTTATGGACGACTTTAATGACAGGGAAAACTAAGTGTGAGATTTAAGAGAACTCTCTGTACTGCATATACTCATTTTGTGTGTGTGTGTGTGTGTGTGTGTGTGTGTGTGTGTGTGCGTGCATGCGTGCGCGCGCATGCACGTGTGTTTAATTTAAAACAACTCTAAAATAGTTTTTTCAGAGCAGAACAGACTCCCAGAAGGCAGAGCTCAGTGCCATGGCTAACAACAGACTCTGGGACTAGAGTCAGAGGTATCGGAGCCTGATCAATAAATGCCCGGAAACCCCAGGATAAGAGATTCTTGCATTTTCTGGCTCAGAATTGCTACAGAGTAAAGACCACCATGGACTTCACAGTCTTCATCGATTTCTGTCATTATGCTGTTTCCACTTCAACTTGTGGATTAGGTGTAGAGCAGCAGGTAATTTCCTTCTTAATTCACGTGCTACAAGGTCAAGAGTCATCCTTCTCTGGTGTAAGGGCTCATCACCAAGAAATGGCGGACTTGGAGCTTGGTGCATAACTGGATGGGACTTATAGGCTGTCCTTGAATGGGTGGAAGCGCATTCTTCCCGTGGAACGGAGCGTGCACTTATATTTGGCGTCTGGAAGGGCACCTGTGAACCTTGTGTTTGGTTGTGGCTTCTAAGACTAGACAAGTAATTATGAACAGAAAAGTATGATTGTCACCTGCCAGAACCCTTAATTGCTTTGCCCGTCTTGCTACTAGATCAAGATGCCAGGAGGGCTACGTGTCCCAGAAGAGGACCTGGAGGAGGGTGGGGAGGACTTTTTTCCAGAGAGTGACCCAGCTTATCTTGATCTCTTCGGTGCACGTAGGGATTGTGGGAATTGTGTTGGAATTTCTGAATATTGTTTCTGGCATAGTTGACTAAAACTAGTAAATATCATTATATAAAAGGACACTTTGTTGAACGCCCTATATATCTGATCCTGCCAGGAAGTACAGATGAAAATCATAAAAAATAGAAATATATCACCAGTACCTATGCAGTAGAAAAATCCTGTTGGAAAGTGAGAATGGCAAAATAGTCATATTTATTGAAGACAAACTTACTCATTCTCATTAATACCATTAGACCATAAATGTTGAATCCCCTCAACTCATGACATTGGCTCCAAAGCAAATGAGAAAAACGAGGCTTCCAGAAGTGAGGTTTGTGAAAATTCTCCCAACCATTCCCTTATTGATACAAGTTCTTTTTCCTGAATTATCATTCTTTCTCTCAAGTTTCACATTGAATCTTGAGATTTTAACTAGAAACTTCTCTCCAATGTTATAAATTGAGTTCAGGAAAGAATGTCAACATTTGGGGGAGGGTGTGTTGCTGGGGCTCATGATTGCAATCCTATTATACTAAGTTAGCATGTTTCAACATTGTGTTCAAGAATTTCAGAAAGTTATTAATAGGCTGCAAATTTCTTTATGAACTTAACACAAAATTGCAATAAGGACTTTCATGTTTATGGTCAAGAGACATCTAGAGTTCTCTAGCCTCCAAAGAAGGAACCAAGGTAGAAAATGATGTTGTAAACATGAAAGATAAGCAAGTTGTGTCTTCATTATTTGGGGGTTCATATTGGAGAAAGGTTGTGACAGTACCTAACCAGTCTCCTTGACCCCACTTGTTAACCCTGTGCTAAATATAACCTGGAAAGGGAACGGAAACTTCTAACTTGATGTGTCTGATTAACAGTCACAGGTCAATTATATATTGTCTGCTTCTCAGAGATATGATGAGTTATTTTTGAATAATGAGTCATGCCTTACAACACTGGGAAGTGGGCTCTAACTGCTGAGTTCCCATATTTAACCCATGTCAACTAAAAAGTAGGGTTATTTCCCAGCTATCACAGATCTATGACATGAAATAAATCAGCATCTGCCCTTAGCAACCTCGCAACTTAGACAAACATTTTCTCAATTGTGATATATAAAATCTTACCCAATACTGCCTTGACCTGACAGAATCTATTATTGTCTTGTGAGGTTCTTCATTAACAAGTTAATATCCTCTGACATGTGCTCAAGATCAATTTGTCTAAGAAATTTTGTTCTAACGACCCATAACCCACACTCCGTCAACTGGTGAAAGGGTCTCCAAATTCCATGAGAGTAAAATGAAGTTGTCAAGAGCAAAATCATTTCACTACCCCCCACTCTTCACTTAGCTACAAAGCTATAATTATCTGTCCTCAAAGTTATATCCTTCCCTGCAGTGTCAAATGAAGAGTATCCCTTTAAGCCCAGGTGTCTCCTGTACTTGGATCCCTGACCCTTCCCTACAACAATTTCTTGGGGTCTTATCATCCTTATTATTATAAATAATGTCATTCATTCTTATTCTCGCATGGTTCACCTGTATCTCCATTAGTTTTTTTTTTTATGGATTTTAAACACATTAAATAAGGAGCAACTATCTTCCCACCTCAGGGCACTGATGACAGGCTACTGAAGCAATATGCATTGAGCCCGTTTGTTTTAGTCCCAGAACACTTTAGCCTGAGCTAGCAAGATCAGAAAAAAAAAAAAAAAAAAAAAAAAAGAATATGCATTAAAAGTAAAAGAAGAAATTGTCCTTAAACCATTGTTCCACCACAGGTTTCTAAATCTGATTGTGATAAAGCTAGAGAAAAAAAAATTTAAGTTGGATAAATCTATATTTAATCTAAATTTTAGATTTTAATTGGTCTGAGCTATTTTCATTGCATGAGATTTAAAATAAATCACTATGAGTTATGCCTGAGATTGTATAAACAGCAAATAAATTTTAAGGTGCAGTGTGTGGGGGGGAAAGGTTGTTTCTTTTTACATACTCAGAATATAGTTTATTCGATAAATCTTTTATATTAAATTTTTATAATTTAACTAATATTTACTTAGTGGTTACTATATAACAGAAATATATTTTACAAAGGTAAAAATAATAGACATGGAACTTTAGTAGGGGGAAAGATATTGTACCATATTGCCACAATCATTAGATGATTTCAATTATAATATATGTGATAAAGAAAAAATATGGTCTTTAAGAAGCATAAATTGGGGACTAATCCAGACTAGGGAATACAAAGAGGTATTTTTGCAATTGAGAACATCACAAAATGACACTATTTGAGGTAGAGATGTGGGGAGTTAAATTTTGCCATATGAAACTCAAGATGCCCACAAGACATGCAAGCAAAGGTCCACAGCTAAAGCTGAATCCCAGTAACTCTCTGGGAAAAGACGTATATGTGATGGTCATGCAGTGGAGGGACCATATTTAACTCTAAAATGCAGATAACTTTTAGAACTAACATATAAAGCAAACAAATCAATCAAAGAACAGGGTCCCAGGAAACTAGCATATGTATCCATAAAATAGAGAAGAAAAGGGCCTCCCAGGTGGCACAGCGGTTAAGTGTTGCACTGTGGAGCTGTCGGCAGCAGGCAGCAGCGACGCGAGTTCGACACCCAGCCAGGGAGATTCCCACATGGTGCGGCAGACCTCTCCTGCCTCACCCCGCTGCTCCCCTCAGCAGTGTATTTCTGATCTGCCTGTTCTGCTCCCCACACTGTCTCTGGTGAACCCTCTCGCCGCCCCACGCCTCTGGCCTGTACCCCAGCTTGTATGCATAAATAAATAAATCTTAAAAAAAAATAGAGAGGAAGAGTCTGCTGAGAATAACTCAGGAAGAAGGAAGAAAGGAGAAAAATATGATTTCATGAAGTTAAGAGGACAGAGTATTCAAGTGTGAGGTCAAGAAATTGGGAAATCTGTTCATTTGATTATTGCCTCATTAAGACCTTGAATAAGTATCATAAATGTAATTTTCACAGAGTTAAGGGGGCAAGACGCAAATTAGAATGGACTCAACAGTGAACAGAAAGTGATGAAGTAAAGAGAATAGCCATAACTTGGGTATAAAAAGGGTGACCTCAATTTTCTCTAGAGAGTCTTGAAGTGTCTGTTAAAGTTATTTTTTTTCCTTTGGAACTCAAACATGTTCCCACTGTCTGAGCACTCTCTAGTGGGAGGTAGGGGCTGAGATTTACATGGTATGATTATCAGTGGCTGGCAAGTGTCTGTGATCATCCATGAAATAAACATCAGCAAACTGCCAATCTTTAGACCTCTGCCTATCTGGAGAGTTGAAATTCTTTTCCCACAGATTTTTTATCATTACAATGTTTTGTTATACCATAGATTGAATGAAAATCTTCCTGAAACATATTAAATATTCTCTTACCTTCTAAAATAAAGTAGAATAAATGTGATCTAATCTTTCTGGATCATTAGCTTGTGACAATATGAAGGGTACCCTTGAAGGTTGCAGGGATATTAATCATTCACTAAATTTTATGTTTATGTATTTAGTTATACGTGCGTGTGAAAAATGGGATGCGGCTATGTGGGGGTGATTGTTGTGGAAGAGAAGCTATAGGAGATAGGGTGCAGGGGAGTGGAGGGGGTGGGAAGAAAACAGAAAATGTGAAGTAAAAAGTTAATTTTAAGAAAGGCTGGGGAGAGGGGGTGGGTGTGCTGATTGATGCCTGTGAACACTGATGCCGTGTCTGTGCGATAATAGAAAATATATACTGGTCTCTTCCCAGCACACTGGGGACCTTCCTGGCAGAGTTCTCCAAACTCTTGCGATTTCCTAAGTGATAAGAGCAACTAACAGCTTCTCTTCTAATATTTGTCTTTGACCTAGTCCCTCACACTTGGAAATTCCTACACCCTTGGGAATTCCTAAGTATAAGAGCCCCAGGAACACATTAAGTGGCAAATAGAAGATTCTGGATGGAGCCTGGGTTGGGGCTGGTCAGCAGCAGACCAGGTCAAGGTCAGCAGGTTAGAATTCTCAGCTCACGGTCCATCACCCAGGAAGGACCGGAGGGTTGGAAATAGCACTAATAACTGAACATGCCTGTGTGAGGCAACCTCCAAAAATGCCAGCGAGTTTCCAGGTGAATGAACACATCTACAATGAAAGGGTGACATCCCCCAGCTTCACAGGGACAAAAGCTCCTCTACAAGGGGTCCTCTCACGCCTTGCCCTACGTGTCTCTTCACCTGGCTATTCATCTGTATTTTTTATTGGGTCTTTTAATAAGCTGTTGAACATGTTTCCCTGAGTTTTTGAGAGTCATTCTGGCAAATTAATCAAGCCCAAGGAGACAGCCTGAGCTTGCAATGGGCATGTATGTGTCTTTATTGAAGTGTGTATGTTAGTGGGGGGGGAGGGCTGACTATTTGTCTTCATTTACCTTCTTTTCCTCCCTATTAAGTTTTTAACTTCTCATTGAAACATGCATGATTGAGATTCCTCTTCTTCATGCTTGTAAATTTCTGTATCTAATCTGCTATAGGGCATAAAATCAAACACCCTGTGCATGTAAATATCATATGTCAGATAGGGCAATAATCTTTGAATAATGACTTGAATGGCACTTCTATTGGTGTGCAAAAAATAAAATATGTAAGTTAAACCAAATGTGACAATTACTGAGGAATTTTTCTTTATTTACAATTTTCAGGTTGGTTAAGGAAATAGTTTTTGCAAAGTGTTTCTACAAAAATCATACAAACCAGATGGCCATCTTTGCAAATTCCTGTCTCCAGGGAAAATATACCTTAGAGAAATTTTGAAAAACTCTCACAAAACACTTAGATAATGGCAAAAAATATCATGGCCGAGGAAGAACTAGCTAGTACATAGTACAGGTAACTGTGTCTTGAGATCTAAAACATACTTAAATTATATTTTGTTTGCCAACATTTGCCAAAATATTTGTCTGTGAAGACATTTTTCTAACTGGCTTTTCCTGCCTGGCTACTAGCCAGTTTCCCCTTTACTCTCTTTTTAGCACAATTTACAGCTTCTTCTAGGCCACTATGAGTGGGATAGGTAGTGTTTGGCTGCAACTTTCAGAATTCATGATTTGCATATGACTAGCCTTGGTGTGGCTAATAAAAAAGCCAGATTGAAAGCATTTATGTGAGGAAGTACAAGATTTAAGAGCAGAAGAAAAATCAAAGAGAGATTTTAGGGTGAATATGAAAATTCCTGACCACTGACTATGTTCTCACCTGAATAGATAAAAGGATAAAAATTAATCACCTTGAGTGGAGGCTCAAAAGGCATAAAAGAGCCAACTGGAGCGACTCCAGCTGAAGTTGCAAGTTCAGGCAGAGAAATTGTCTGATTCAGGGATCTTGGCCCAATCCATTTTATCTGACAGTTCAAGAAAGATTTGCAGTAACAAAATCACATTAGGGAATAGAGAACAAAGCACCAGAGGAGAACAAACAAGAAACTTGGCTCTCTCTCCAAGGGCAGAGCTAACAGTAAGTTGCTTCAGTTTACTGGACTCAGAGATGGAATAAAGTGTTTTTCCAGTAAAGACCATTGAGGGATGTGTGGGAGCATATTAATACCAATCTTCAACTACCCTGTTGAGATGATTCAGCTTGAATTTAGTGTCCATTTCCAAACTTATAGTCTCCTACACACTCCAAGGGACCCTGAAGCTATGCTCTCTTGGGATATTGGGGGAGAAATTTTTATGAAGTCAAATCAGAGGAGAAAAATAAGGAAGCGCTGAAGATGTATCAAAACAAACAAACTCTAATGATTTTGCTGTTGGTTATTATGCTACTGAGCTGCTAGGATTTAATTATTCACTTCCTCTCCCACTGATCATTTGCTTCAGATCATTTGCTTCATCAGAAGACCAGTTGGGACCAAAAAAAAAAAATGTTTGCTTATAATAATAAAAATTTTGAATACAAAAATCACAGGATGGTAAATGCTTTTCTGCAAAGAGGAAGAATATTTTATAATTTGTGAGGAAATTTTTTTCTGTCACAGCTATTCATTTCTATCTATCATAACATGAAAACTAGCACAGGGATATGTAAGTGAATGGTTGTGTTTCAATTAAAATTTTATTCACAAAAGCAAGTGTTGGCTGATAAAGAATTCAGCCACATGTTTAAAGAAAAATTACCACCAAATTTTTTTTTTAAAGATTTATTTATACATACATGCTGGGGTACAGGCCAGAGGCGTGGGGCAGCGAGAGGACTCACCAGAGACAGAGTGGGCAGCAGAACAGGCAGATCAGAAATACACTGCTGAGCAGAGCAGTGGGCGAGGCAGGAGAGGTCTCCCGCACCATGTGGGACTCTCCCCGGCTGGGCGTCGAACTCGCATCGCGCGCTGCTGACAGCTCCACAGCGCAGCGCTCAACCGCTGCGCCACCAGGGAGGCCCTAAATTCTTTGAGAAAATAAGAGGAGGGAGTCCTTCCATTAAAAAAAATCTGTCAATGTAATCCAGCATATCAATAGGCTAAAGAGAAAATTCATATGATATACTAATGAATGCATAAAAACACTGACAATATCTAATTTATAATAGGAACTCT
The DNA here is from genome assembly GCA_004024925.1 of Scalopus aquaticus. NCBI lineage: Eukaryota > Metazoa > Chordata > Mammalia > Eulipotyphla > Talpidae > Scalopus > Scalopus aquaticus. The sequence continues at coordinate 25,804 of PVIJ01015940.1, forward strand.
CAGCATATTAGAAATAAAGAGGAGCTGCCTCAATTTGATAAAGTTACCTAAGAAGGACCTATAGGTAACATCATGCTTAATGGGAGAAGACTATTTCCCTCCTAGATGACAAGACAATGATGTGTAGTGTCAATATTTTTCTTCAATTTGGTAATAGAACCTCTAAGTATTGTAAAGCAAGGAAGGTGGGGAGTATATAGAGGTTGGAAGAAAGAAGTTAAAACATCCATATCTACAGATAGAAAAACCCAAGACACCTACAAAATATTTTAAATTAATAAATCTGTTTAAGTCACACAACAAGATAGAAGTTAATCCCCCCCCAAAAAATCAATCATGTTTTTATTAATAATAAGGAACATGGAGAAATCAAACTTCAAATAATAATAATAATAATGTATAACTGCTCCAAAGAAAATTACTTAGGTGAAAATCTGACAAAACATGCACAGGATCGCTCTGTTGACAAATACAAAATGCTGATAAAAGAAATCAAACATCCAAATAAATAAATGGAGAGACATATTTTGTTTACATATCCAAAGATTCAACCTTATAAAGCTGTAGATACTCCCAAACCAATTCCTATGTTTAATGTCATTCCTGTAAAAATCCAAGCAAAGACTTGTAGCGACACAGACATACTTATTCTAAAATGTATGTGGTATGACCTGAAGCCTAGAATAGTTAAACCATTCTTGACAGCAAAGAGTAAGTAGAAGGAATCATATACTGCCAGATCAAAGGTTTATTATATAGATGTAGACAGTGCAATATTGGTGCAGGAGTAGGAGCATAGATCAGTGCAACAGAAGAGAAAACCCAGAAAGAGACTCAGATAAATACTCCTACTGATTTTTGACAAAGGTCCAGTTCAATGAAGGAAGGGTAGCCTTTCCAATAAATGTTGCCGGTGCTAGAGCACTTGATTTCTATTGGTAAAAAATAAAACTCAACCTAAATCTCACACATCATAAAATTTAAGCTCAAAGAAAATGGTGGGTTTGATCCTTTTCTGGTTCATAAGCATGATGACTGGGTGGTCACAACTGTGCCTCTCTCCCTCAAACCTTGTTAGGATGCTGGACCCTTCTGATATTAAAAAAAAAAAAATCATGGGATTATATGAAAAAGAGACAACTCTAAAATTTTTAGAAGAGAAAGATAACATGTTTATCATTGAGGTTCAGGTGCCATCTATAGACTTGAAACCAATGGCATGACCTATAAAATGAAAACTTGATGAGTCAGAAAAATTAAAATCAAGCCTGGCCAAATTTGACCAATAGATCTATTGATGGTAAATTTATGACTAGGGTTTACATGATCAATTATTATGAATTTTGAGATTTATCTTAGGATTTTTTTAAGTCATGTCAACATGAAGTTATTAAGAATCTAATATGAAGGACTTAAACAATGAAAAGTACAAGAAGTTAATAAAGGATTTTATTAAAGGACATAAGAAGCTGGAAAAACATTTCATGTTCATGGACAAGGAGATTTAGTGTAATCAAAATTACTATTATACTAAAAGTAATATATAAATTTAACTTAATCTCCACCAAAATAAAATAATACCCTTCAAATCATTTGAACAAAAATATCAAAATTTATAAGGAACCATAAAAGACCTTGAACAGCAAAAGCCAATTCTGAGGGAAAATAAGGAGAGAAATGAAGGCAACTAGGTATCTGACACTTAATAATACAATAGAGTATAGAGTATATAAGTAAATATAGTACAAAGCAATGGTAATTAAAATAATGGAGTACTGGCATAAAAAGAAACACTTAAATCAATGGAACAGAATCAAAATCCCAGAAATAAAGGAGCCAGAATTATACAATGGGGAAAGGAGAATCCTTTAACAAAGGTCTCTAGGAAAATGAGATGGCCACATGTAAAAAGATAAAATGGTATCACTCTCTAACTCCATACATAGCAATAAATTCCCACTGTATTAAATATTTAGATAAAAGACGTAAATATGACACATGTAGAATATAACAAAGGATATTGTCATAATATCAGCTCTTAAAAATGATTATGGAGACTCAACCCCTAAGGCAATGGAAATGAAAGCAAAAATAAACAATAAACTATCTCATATTTAAAAGGTTTTATACAGCAAAAGAAAATATAAGTAGGACAAAAAGACATCCTATTGAGTGGGAGAAAATAGTTATATACTATACAACCAACAACAGATTAATATCCAAGATACAAAAAATAAAAAACAAAACCTATACAACTTAACACTTTAAAAAAAACAATTAACAAATGGGTAGCAAGTCTGAACAGACAATTCTCCAAAGAGGATATCTAGAAGGCCAATAGCACATGGGGAAATGTTCTTCAATGCTTTTAGTAAGGGAGATGCAGGGCAAAACCAGAATGAGATATCATTTCACACCAATGAGACTGGCAAATTTTTAAAAGACCCCTAACAAAAAGCGCTGGAGAAGATGCTGAGAAAGAGGAACCCTATTACATTTTAAGTGTAAATGCAAATGAATACAGCCATTCTGGAAAGCAACCTGGATTTATCTTAAAACACTGTAAGTGGAAATATCATAAGACCCAGCAAACTCACTCTTGGACATCTATCCAAAGACTGTTAAACCACCAACTCAAGAAAACATATATGCTTTAAGATATTTATTGCATCACTTACAACCTAAGTGACAACTTACAGAGAAGTTGTGGTATATTGGAATACTATTCAGTAAAAGAGAAAGACAAAATGTAGCCATTTACAGCAAAAAGATATAGGGAATTATGTGTAGTAAAAGCAAGTCGGACTAACAAAGACAAGTATTAGACGTTTACATAGTGGATGACTGACAAAGCAAAATGCTTAAAAAACTAGCAGAAAATAAAAAAAGAAAGTGAGATTTCTGAAGTTAAGAGGGAGAGGGCCAGAGAAATATAAAAGGATGGGGAATAAAAGAAAATAAATAGTAAAAAAGGGCTAACATGAACAAAAACAAAACTTCAAGGTCAAAACTAGGGTAACGAAATGTTAGAATATTTATAATTAAGATAACAGTGGTAGAAATAATCTATGTTAGTTTAGAAATACTATATTTTTTAAAAATGTAAGGGCAAAATAAGGATATATCAATCATAAAATTCTCTTAAATCTAAAGCAGGAAAACTTTCTTAGAAAGTTCTCTTAGACAATAAAACTTGGGTAAGAGATAAAAAAAATTATAAAAATGATATGAGATAGCTGGAAAATGAAGGTGTTGATTTTATAAATTATAACATTGCCTTCAAAATCAGGGGAAAACACAGTGGATGCAATGACCCAATGAAAACATCCCCAAATCTGTTCTAGAAATATAAAGTCACAAATGGGAGTCCCACAGGAATTTCAAGTTTTCCATATAGTAGCAACATTTAAACAGTAACATAAAACAAGTGAAATTAATTTTAATTCTACATCCAAAATAGTATACATATCCACAATACTAAGTATCCAAATATTAGATGTCCAAAACGTTAGCATTTTAAGATGTAACCAGTATAGGGCCTCTCTGGTGGTACAGCGGTTAAGCGCTGCACTGTGGAGCTGTTGGCAGCGGCGACGCGAGTTCGACACCCGGCCAGGAAGAATCCCACATGGCGCGGCAGACCTCTCCTGCCTCACCCGCTGCTCCCCTCAGCAGTGTATTTCTGATCTGCCTATTCTGCTACCTGCTCTGTCTCTGGTGAACCCTCTTGCCGCCCCACGCCTCTGGCCTGTACCCCTGCTCATATGTATAAATAAAAAATCTTTTAAAAAAAAAGAAAAAAAGATGTAACCAGTATAAATGACTATTACTGAAATAGTTTACATTTCTGATTTTTATTAAGTCTGAAATGCAGTATGCATTTTCCATTTAAATCTCAGTTTGGACTAAACACATTTCTAGCACTCAGTAGTCACAGGGGTTTAGTGGCTCCGGGATTGGTGGAGTGTTGTTCTAGAGGATACCAACATAGCAGGTGCTCAGCCTGATGTTCCCGAATATCCCACAACAAGTTAATGGGAGATGCTGAGAGGTGAGTGGGCAGCAAATTAAGTTGGATGAGACACTGATGATGCCCAGCGGGTCTGGTGGAATGAAATTCCCACCACAGAAATTTGTTCTACTTATACCAGAATATATTTTTTAAAAGTGAATAATTCTGGCTGCTGCAACAATTGTGTCAATGTTTATTTACCTTTGAGCTGCATTTTTTTCTGGGTGAAAATATATTGAGGAAGATTGTTACATTCAAATTGGCATGAAATTATGAACTAATTTAAAATTATTTATTTACAAATGTGATTTTCTTGATTCATTCATCCTTATAACTTAACTCACTTTGCACATGACATATTGAATGCATAATTAATAGGCCAGATAGACATCTAGTAGAAAAATAATAGTTTTAATTTTAAGTTGTCATCACTGTAAAAGAAAAACTGCCTTCATAAACTCTCATGATTCCTTATCCTCTGAAATAACCACCGATTTTTTTTTTTCAGACTGATTCTCTTTCTTACTGAAAGCTCAAAAATCCTCACCCACATCTGCAAAAAACCAAAGAAAAAAGTCCCTTTAGGGGACCCTAAATAGCCTCTTTACTCAGGCTACTAAGGCTGTTTTCACCTTTTTCATGTCACTCATGCCTCAAAGAGGCTTTTAACACCTGCCATTAAATGTTAGGAGTTAAAATCTTGGAACAAAAACACAAAGACTAAGTGGTCATGTGAGTGAACTAGGCTACAAGTGGAGCGGGAACTTGTCTAATTAGTGCCACAGATACAGGGTGTAGGATTCATCTTCCACCTTTCTTAGAAACAAAGAAATTTAAAAGTGTGACACACCAAAGTAGAAATCCGGCATAAAAAATGTGGCTCTTTGTTCTTTCTTCCCTGCTTGCTTTCCAGAAACTTCCCTGACCTGCATCCCCACATTCTTCACTGTCAGACTCCCGGCTCTCTGAAAACCCCTTTCCTGCCCACATCTGGGCTCCTGCACTCCCTCTTAGAATTCAGCCTGGCCTTCTCCTCTGCCCTGACAGTGAGTGAAACTGCTCTCCTTGAAGGCACTAGTTTTGCCTCTTACCACACGTAATTCACTGTGGTCTGCCTGTCCAGCTCTCTCGCACTTACACAGTGCCGGCACTGTCAAACGTTTTGCTCTTTAAAAGCATTCCGGGGCCTCCCTGGTGGCACAATGGTTTAAGTCTCAGCCTGTGAAGCTATCCACAGCCACTGCAGCACAAGTTCAATCCCCGGCCAGGGAGCTTCCCACATGGTGCAGCAGACCTCTCCTGCCTCTCCCGCTGCTCCCCTCAGCGGTGTACTTCAGTCAGTCCCCTATTCTGCTCCCCACTCTGTCTCTGGTAAATTCTCTAACCCCTCCCACCTCTGGCCTACACCCCAGCTCTTGTATGTATAGGTAAATAAAATTAAAAAATGCATTCCAACACGAAGCAACCCTTCCTAAAAGTTCAAATCATCCCCAAGCCTTTCTTTTGCCAAAAAAAGCAGATGATTTTTTTACTCCAAGGTGGATCGTGATTCTTCATACGCGGTAACTGCTCCTGTTAGAAGTTGTCCAGCAGGCAGATTAGTCACGCACACGCTAGATCTGGGTAAAAAGAGCTGGCTTAGTCCTGTTGTGTCCCCGTGCTTCTGTGAACATGCAGTTCCATTTGGAACTTGGAAGTAAGAAGATACAAGGGAATCTAAACTGGAGCGGGAGGGCCAGAAAGGGGGCGGAGCTCACACTTGTCACTGCCTGGGTACAGTCCAGTAGAAACTGTGACTGCGAACGATTGTGTGGGAACGGGCTCTTCTTGCCGTGAATGCTGTCAGCCCCGAGGCCGAGTTCAGGGCTCAGACCGACGGAGTCCAGTGTGAGCCAACAGCCAGGTCTGTGCCTGGAAGCAGCACAGCAGCCAGAAATGACCACTGACCCTCACTCCTGCGCCCACGGACCTCCCGCCACACTCTGGGTACCAGAGCCCGAGGAAAGCCCGATTCCCCGTGGACCTGGCTGCCTGCTCGCTGCTGCTTTTGAGTAGCCTCAACTCCACTAGACAAACACCAAGCAAAACTGAAGTAAACTTTAAAAGCCCAGGGTAATTCTATAAAAAAAAAAAATCATTTCCTATGGAAAATTTAGCATCGATTCCCTAATACAATGATTTCATAAATTCAGTATGAGGTTCCATAAATCAAGTCTTAGGTTAGGGTTTCTTAAAGTAAACAAAACAGTTATCCTTGTCAAACACTACACCTATTCCAAAAGCACCTTTATCATTAAAATATGTGTATTTTGGGGGCCTCCCTGGTGGCGCAGTGGTTAGGCGCTGCGCTGTGGAGCTGTCCGCAGCGGCCACGCATGTTCGACGCCCAGCCAGGGAGATTCCCACATGGTGTGGCAGGCCCCTCCTGCCTCGCCCACTGCTCCCCTCAGCAGTGAATTTCTGTTGATCTGCCTATTCTGCTCCCCACTCTGTCTCTGGTGAACCCTCTTGCCGCCCCACGCCTCTGGCCTGTACCCCAGTTTGTATACATAAAATAAATAAATAAATCTTTAAAAAATAAATAAATAAAATATGTGGATTTTCTCACTGTCACTATCTATGGAGTCAGCATAGAAAACAGAATCTTCACTGGGGAGGTGGGGCCGCCTTGCTGCTCTGTGGGGCAGATGTCAGGATGCAGCCTCTGGTGGGGAGGAAGAGGGCTCTGCTCTCCCCTCCCCCCCTTCTGGCACAAGGTTTCACTTTCCCATTACTGTGTGATGACCTTCAAACGTAACGTGAGAACTGCTGTGTAATCATGAGGACCCTCGCTCTCACGGAGGAGAAAATCATCATGCACCTCCCTTAGGCGACACTCCTTGGAGCCCCAGAAATTCCCGGGGTGACCACAGCTGTCAGTCAAGTGCTAGAAGTTCAAGCACCCGTCTTAGTTTGTCTGCCAAAGAAGTGGAGATAAAACGTCTCCTTCATGATGCAGAGCAGAGCATTCTACAGGAGGACACATGAGTAAAATTATTCAGAACAGAGAAAAAAGACTGCAGTTTAACAGCACAAGAGGAGATAAAAATACATTTACCGGTAAAATAAACTAGCAGTAGGAATCAGTGTTACCAATGAAAAAAAGAAGAAAAGACTTTTACATCAAACAATATACTTGGTTATTTATTTACAATGAGTGTTTAAAAATTACTGACATAAAAACTAATATAAGACCAATTTCTCTACAATTACTCTGACAAGCTCTAATAAATCTTCGTGTGAACCAAAAAAAAAAAAAAATAGCATACAGACAAAATGAGAACATAGAACATTTTCTTCACTGTCTCTGGCTAAAGGTTTCTTACTAATTCCTATTGGGGAAAATTGACATTAACTCAACACCAATATATTGATATAACGCATGTTAACCACACAATATGATATATCTTTGTAACATGCATTAATGACTGTTTATCTTAAGTAAATCACACAGTACATTATGTAACCAGACATTGTAAAGGCATTACTCTTTGGATACCATCAGAAAATAACCTTATTTTTTCCCCTTTAAAATAGGAGCGCTGGGGCAAGTTTTCCTTTTGCTTTCGTGGGAAAACATACTCAGGCCAAAGGATGCTCAGGACAGTCTATCAAACTGAAAATCTTATAATCACTCAAACTAACAAACAGTCTCATTTTAGTAATTAAAGACGTTGAGTTCTGAGCAATTCCAGGATGAGTTGTTTGAAGATCTTCCCCCAACACCAGCCTCTCTAACGAGCGGTAACTTTCATGCAGTAACTTGCACTCTATTCATTAGCCCCTAGAAACCTGATGACATCTTATGTCTTTGCTTCAGTCCATCTCACTTTCCCTGTCTGAATTTACTGAACAGAACCCATCACAAGTTCATATCCATATTCTCACATGTAGCCTATATCCATGGAAGACACACATCCTTTGCCCAAACAAATCCTCCATGCCCAGACCTCCCGTGAATATCGGGGACACATCTTAAGCTCTCGTTGTCCCCACTACACACCTCTCCCTAGGTTTGCAGTAAGTAGGGCACCCCAGCCTCCAGTCTCCCATTCCCTTTAGAGATTTCTGAGAAGTGGGTTTTTTACAATGTATTTAATATGCATAAAATTTAATATATAATGTCAAATATATCAACAACATATATTAACTATAGACCTATTAAAAATAGACAGCCCTTGCCTTTGAGAAAGGGCTAAGACAGCAGAGGCTCACTGGAGCATTTCTGCATAAAAAACCCTCCAGAAAACCCCTAAAAGCTGTTTGTCAAACTCTCCACAAGGCAGAGGAATGCAGTCAGCATAGGCTGAAATCTTATTTGGGGTGTCCCCTCCACAAACAAGGACTAGACTCAATTATCCAAACCGACCAGGTGGCATGTTAGAGGCAGAAGGTGCCCAGGACCAGGGGAACTCAGGAGCCCCTGGGACTAGTTTACACGAGGTAAATCTCCACCACATTTGAAATACTTGTGACTGAGGGCCTTTTTCAGTGTTATAATGCTAAATTGCAATATTCTGAGTACACTAAGATTTATACAGTGCACGTTTATTTTATTCAATTTAACACTTAAAGAACAATGAAGTTAGCTATTATATAAAAACTAAAAAGCATAAGGGAAACAT
>PVIJ01015941.1:0-34511 GCA_004024925.1 Scalopus aquaticus
TGAGATACCACCTCACACCTGTGAGGATGGCACACATTAAAAATACAGGCAACAACAAATGCTGGAAAGGATGTGGAGAAAAAGGAACTCTTCTACACTGCTGGTGGGAATGTGAACTGGTCCAACCACTATGGAAAGCTGTATGGCGATTCCTCAAACTGCTCAACATGGAGCTTCCATACGACCCAGCAATACCACTCTTGGGAATTTACCCAAAGGACACAAAAACACTAATCCGAAAGGATACATGCACCTGTATGTTCATTGCAGCACTGTTCACAATAGCAAAGGTATGGAAGCAACCCAGATGTCCAAAAATAAATGACTGGATCCAGAAGATGTGGTACATATACACAATGGAATACTATTCAGCATTCAAAGAAGATAAACACATGCAATTTGCAGCGACATGGATGGAATTAGAGGGGATCATACTCAGCGAAACAAGCCAGAAAGAAAGAGAAAAATATCGAATGGTTTCACTTATAACAGGACTATAAGGAAACCAAATAGGAGAGAGACAATCAGCTGGGGGGGTGGGGCGTGGGGGGAGGAGGAGGAAAAGGGCACAAAATGCAATAGAAAAGAACACAAGGGACCATGGAGATGGATCACGGGTGTATTGGTGGTAGGCTACCCAAGGGGAATACAAAATGTAAAAGACATAAATAACAATAAAAATATATATTTAAAAAAGAAATTAAAATGTTGGAAAACAATTCTACAAGCAAACAGACCAAAAAAGAAGGCAGGAACAGCTGTACTTATATCAGATAAAATAGACATCAAACTTAAAAAAGTTAAAAGAGACATAGAGGGTCATTACATTTTGATTAAAGGAACAATTTATCAAGAAGACATAACACTCATCAACATTCACGCACCAAATGAAGGAGCACCAAAATATATCAGACAACTATTAACAGCTCTGAAAAAAGGTATTAGAGAAAATACATACATACTAGGAGACTTCAACAACCCACTCTCACAAATGGACAGATCAACAATACAAAAAATAAACAAGGACACTAAAGCCCTAAATAAAGACTTTGATCTCATGGGTTTAACAGACATATACAGTACACTGCACCCCAAAAAATCAGAGTACACATTCTTCTCAAGTGCACACAGAATATTCTTTAGGATAGATCACATATGGGACACAAGACAAACATGAACAGATATACCAAGGTCAAAATCATACCAACTATCCTCTCTGACCATAAAGAAATCAAACTGGAAATAAACCATGAAAAGAAAACAAGGAATACTCCTACCTCATGGAGATTGAAACCCACTCTATTGGAAGACCATTGGGTCAATGAAGAAATCAAAGAAGAAATTAAAAAGTATCTTGAGATGAATGTCAATGAGGATACAATCTTCCAGAATGTTTGGGACACAGCAAAAGCAGTTATAAGAGGAAAATACATAGCAATACAGGCTCACATCAAAAAACAGGAAGGATCTCTAAAAAACAACCTAATATACCACCTCAAAGAACTGGAAAAAGAACAACAAAAGAACCCAAAAGCCAGAAGAATAAAGGAAATAATAAAAATCAAAGCAGAAATAAATGAAATAGAAGTTAAAAAAAATTCAAAAGATCAACAAAACCAAAAGCTGGTTCTTTGAAAAAAATAAATAAGATAGACAAACCTCTGGCCAGGCTCACAAAGAAAAAATGGGGAAAAGCACAAATAAATAGAATCATAAATGAAAGAGGAGAAATTACAACAGACACAGCATAAATCAAAAGAATAATCAGACATTACTATGAACAGTTATATGCAGACAAGTTCAACAACCTAGAAGAGATGGACAAATTCCTAGAACTATACAAACATCCTTAGCTAGATCAAGAAGAAAGAGAACACCTAAAAAGATGAATTACAAGCAATGAAATTTAAAAAGTAATCAAAACCCTCCCCCAAAACAAAAACCCAGGACCAGATGGTTTCACAAAAGAATTCTGCCAAACATTCAGAAATGACTAGTGCCTGTCTTACACAAACTCTTTCAAAAAATCGAGAAGGAAGGAATACTACCAAATATGTTTTATGAACCCAACATTACACTAATACCATAACCGAACAAGGACAATACAAAAAAAGAAAACTACAGGCCAATATCTCTAATGAACACTGCTACAAAAATCCTCAGTAAAATCTTAGCTAATAGAATCCAACAATGCATCAAAAAGATAATTTACCACGACCAAGTGGGATTTATTCCAGGAACACAAAGATGGTTCAACATCAGAAAATCAATTAATGTAATCCAACACATCAACAAAAAGAAAAATAAAAACCACACAATCATATCAATAGATGCTAAGAAAGCATTCGACAAAGTCCAACACCCATTTATGATGAAAGTCCTCAAAATTCTAGGGATAGAAGGAACATACCTCACCATGATAAAGGCCATATACGACAAACCCACAGCCAATATCATCCTCAATGGTGAAAAGCTGAAAGCATTTCCCCTGAAATCTGGAACAAGACAAGGATGTCCACTGTCACCACTGCTCTTCAATATAATACTGGAAGTCCTAGCCAGAGCAATAAGACAAGAGAAAGGCATATAAGGAATCCAGATAGGGAAAGAAGAAGTAAAGCTTTCACTATTTGCTGATGACATAATATATACAGAGAAACCTAAAAACTCCACAGAAAAACTAATAAATTAATCAACCAGTTTAGTAAAGCAGTGGGATACAAATTCAACACACAAAAGTCAATAGCCTTCCTATATGCAAAAAATCAATCTGAAGAAGAGGAAATCAAGAAAACTACCCCTTTTACAATTGAAACAAAAAAAAAATCAAATACCTAGGAATAAATCTAACAAAAGAAGCGAAAGACCTATACAAAGAAAACTATAAAACATTATTAAAAGGAATAGAAGACACAAAGAAATGGAAAGACATCCCCTGCTCATGGATCGGAAGAATTAACATCATCAAAATGGCCATACTACCAAAAGTAATTTACAGATTCAATGCTATTCCAATAAAAATCTCAATGACATACTTCAAAGACATAGAACGATGTCTTTGTGAAGTTCATTTGGAATCACAAAAAACCTCGAATAGCCAAAGCCCTCCTGATCAAAAAGGAGAATGGACGTATTACCCTCACAGACTTCAAACTGTACTACAAAGCCATAATAAGTAAGACTGCATGGTACTCGAACAAAAACAGACACACAGATCAATGGAATCAAATAGAGAACCCAGAAATCAACCCACATACATATGGACAATTAATCTTTGATAAAGGTGCAAAGAATATTCAGTGGAACAAGGACAATTTGTTCAACAAATGGTGCTGGGAAAATTGGACGACTACATGCAGAAAATTGAAACTAGACTACTACTTCACACCATGTATGAAAATCAATTCAAAATGGATAAAAGACTTGGATATAAGACCTGAAACCATAAAATACATGGAAGAAAACAGGCAAAACAATACATGACATCCACTTTAGTAACATTTTTAAACACACATCCCCCAAAGCAAGGGTAGTGAAGGAAAAGATTAATAACTGGGATCACATCAAACTAAAAAGTTTCTGTACAGCAAAAGAAACATTAGTCAAAACAAAGAAACAGCTTACTGACTGGGAAAAAAATGTTTGCACTCCCTACAACAGACAAGGGACTGATCACAAAAATCTACAAAGAACTCACACGACTCAACAAAAACAAAGCAAAAAATCCAGTCAAAAAATGGGCAGAAGAACTTAAAAGACACTTCTCCAAAGAAGAAATGCAAATGGCCAATAGGCTTATGAAAAAATGCTCAATATCTCTCATAATCAGGAAAATGCAAAAAAAAAAAAAAAACACAATGAGATACCACCTAACACCAGCAAGAATGGCACGTATTAAAAAAACAGGGAACAACAAATGTTGGTGAGGATGTGGAGAAAAAGGAACTCTCCTACACTGCTGGTAGGAATGCAAACTGGTCCGACCACTGTGGAAAGCTGTATGGCGGTTCCTCAAATTGCTAATAATGGAGCCTACATATGACCCAGTAATACCACTTCTGGAAATCTACCCAAAGGACACCAAAACATTAATCCAAAAAGAGACATGCACCCATATGTTTATTGCAGCATTGTTTACAATAGCTAAAATATGGAAACAACCCATATGCCCATATGCCTTGATTGAATCAAGAAGATGTGCTATATATACACAATGGGATACTACTCAGCATTCAAAAAAGATAAACACATGCAATTCACAGCAATATGGATGGAGCTAGAAGGGATCATGCTCATCAAAATAAGCCAGAAAGAAAAACTATCAAATTGTTTCATTTATAACCGAAATATAGGTGAACCAAACGAGAAAGAGACATTTAGCAAGGGAAGGGGAATATAAAGGCTCAAAGAGGGGTAGAAAAGAGCACAAGGGACATAATGATGGTTCACGGGTGAATTGGGGTGGGTAATCTTTGGGGAATACACAATAATTTTTTTAAAATGAACTATAAAAAAATTAAATGTCAGAACCAAAAATTCCAAGAACAGCATTATAAAAATGTTTTCTAATATACTTTACGGTAGATACGAATTCACTTTAATATGTTTGATATGAGGAGGGGGTGGGACCCTCCAAAAATAAGAATGCTCAGCTTATAAGGGAGTCCTTGTAATGCCCTGGGCTCTACACTTTGCCAATCAGCAACATCCACACAAACTGAAGGTGTGACCTTGGGAGCCAACAGTGAATGAGATTTTAGCCTAAGTGTTTTGTTTAGAAAGAGATCATGCTGTCCAGAGTCAGGGAGCAAGGGGACCCCTGCTGCCTGGAGACAGGCGACGACCCTACTGGGAAGAGAGAACACCCAGCAAACTGCCCCAGCCCTTATGGCTGCCAAGTGTGACTATTGTGAAAGAGGTTGGGATTTTTTTCAGTTATTTATTTTTTCCATTGACACTTCATAAAAATGGTATTTATTGGTTGCATCTACTTCTTGCTGGGCACCACATAGGATTTCTTCCCTCTAAGAGCTTATAGTCAAAGAGGATACAGAGTATAAGTAAATAATTGCAGCTTATGATGACTGTCCTGGAGAGAATAAACCCAGCACAGTAATAGAAAATAGGGAGGCTGTCAGGGAAAACCTGTCCAAGGAAGAGATATGTCAGCCTGAGAGATGACAAGTGGCCGCCATGAAGACTGGGTGGAGAATGGCCTGGACACAGGCCATGCGCTTCTCTTACAACATCTGTTAGGCTGGACCCTATATCTGATCTCTGCATCAACGCTGTGTTGTTCAAATTTGAGATCAGACTAACTTTGTTAAGTTTCCTACTCAGGTGTGAGCTGTATGTAGTAGGGTTGCGTTCCAAAGTCTGGGTTAGCTTCTTCCTCTGATCCACTGTCCATGGTCTCTTGGTCTCTTGACAGTACTTCTTGACCTATGCTAAAATTTTCTGTGCTACTCCTGTCTTGACTACAGGTTATACAACCTTGTGCTTGTTATGTAGCCTTGGATATGAAGCATAGAAGGTATAGGTGCTTAACATACACACACACACCCCTCCAAATTATCATCACATTGAACTAAACTTTGCTAATAGACTACAAAGCTTATGTATACGTTTTCTAAACACGTCTTCCATGGCCAAACTCCCATAGTTTGCACAGCCTGACCTAGCTCATTAAACCTCTTCCATAACACCTTGCCATGAAACAGACTGGAAGGCAGTTCTGAAGCTATGTTTTGTTTCAGTCCCTCTAAATCGTCCATCTACCTTACAGTTTATAATTTCACCATTTGAAAATGCTTTACACATCTGAAATTAATTTTGTTTCATTGAGAAATTTTGATAAATTGCCAATTTTTTCCCTAACTACAATTATTTTAACATACTTTGTTTGATAATTTCCACAATGCTTGTAGGTTTGTGATTTTGTAAATCGTTTAATGGCTCAAAATAGGTCACCCAGAAAAAGCTTTTAGTGTCATTTTGTTTGTATTTCCCAAGCTGAAGAAGGGATAATTGAATGTATTTATGGATTCCCACTGATAGATTTTATAATATTTTTCAAAGTTAAATTTTCTCCCAAAATGAGGACTTTGTGCTTCCAGATGTGGTTTTTCTGAATTCAGAACTCAAAAAAAAAAAAAGAGAAAAATATAAGGATGTGTAGGGTAGGTACATATGCATATTTTTAAGCTTCGAAGTTATTACATAAAGGATTTTGCAAGCTGAGTCATACTATGTGATTATAAAAGAAAGCCCAGACTCATTAAAATGTCAATTACATAGCCTGATATCAGCAACCTAGAGATTTTTGGAGGCTGGGTGAAAACTTTATACTTTATAATGGATATCTTCATATTCCATTCCTGTCTTGCCATCACTGTCAAAGTTTTGTGATGGCCAAATATACAAAGCCATTGGATTTTCGTGGGCTGGTGAGTTGTTTAGTTGGTTACAAGTTTCATGGAACAAATCATGTTCACACTCCCTAAATTAATGAAGCATCAGAATCTATACTGACATCATCTCTGCTCTGCTAGGAAACACTTGTCTTATTAGGTAGCCAACATGTCTATATGCACAACTGAATCACAATGAGAAACAACACAAGTACTCTTGACCCTAATTACAGACCTAAGTAATTGTAGGCATGTCCAAGGAAGAACATAGTGGTAACTGACTAGTTTTGTTCCCAGCACATATTAAAACCAGAAGAAACTAACTAGGTTGGTCAGCGTCAAGTCTCTCATATATGAAAGGAAGTTCTATTTCTGTATCCTTATCCCTGTACACTGTCCTCTCACTGCCCATACTGTGAACCAGAAATCCTGAACTGACCAGTTGGTCTCAATTCTAGATTAACTTTTTTACTAGTGGGGTTTGGCCCTATCTAGACTTCACTCTGAACTGTGGTAGACAGTCTGTATCCTACAAGCTAAGCATATTATTTCTAGAATAAGCCAACATAATCAATCAGAATGCTAGTTTGCCTCCAACAGAATCTCTTATGAACAATAAAATAGCACCAAGATTGATTTGATCAATATTTTAAGTTAGAATGAACTGCCACAGCGCTCAATGCTGCCTTTGGTCTTTTCATTTTTATTAATCTTAAGGAAGATAAATCATATTAATTAAATTTGCTTTCCTAAATTGGATGGCATTATAAACTAGGGAGAAAGCACTAAAAGAGCAGAATTGGAAATGACTGGATAATGGTGGCGAGCAAAGACACAGGATTAATCTCACAAGAGGAAAATCAACCTCCTAGTGCCTGGTATTTCTGTTCATTTTGGTGACACTTCAAAGACAAACAATGGAAGTAGAGAAGTCCCAGAAATAGATTCTGATGAACCTACAAATACAATGACAGACTACAAAATTGGGAAGCTAAGATCTGGAAGAAAAAAGCTGAATTGATTCCAGTTAAAAAAAAAAAAAAGCATAAAGCATTTTGATCCTTTGCTCTCCAAAATTTTAGCACTTCAGAAGTGGGAAAACTCCTATGTGAGCACTCCAGGCAGCTGCATTAAATATACTTCCCTTACTCAAGGTCACCAGATTGGGCCCCAGGAACACAGATGTTCCTCTGGTACTTATAATCTATGTCCCTTCAAGCAAGGTACCAAATTCTCTAAATTGCCAATGTCTTAGCTATACAATAAAAATGGTAATAACTTCTACTTCATGTAGTTATGTAAGAATTAGATGACAACATACATGTAATAGCCTGAACCAGTGCTTGCCATTTAGTAAGTGCCTGATACTTGTTAATGATATTTACTGTTATTTAAATATGTAAATGAATGAATGAATGAATATGGTTGAAGTCCGTCAAGCAGGTCTATTGGGAAGAGTGACGAGAGTGTGTCACTGGCAGAGAGAACTAGAGAAGGGAGAATGTCTACCCTCAAGAGTTCAGAGTCTGGAAACAAAAAGGTCAGAAGGAGAAAGACAAATACCACATGGTGTCACTTATAGGTAGAATACAGAGGAACAAAACAAAGGGTCAGATAGAGTCAAAAAATAACAAACCCTAGAAATCTGACTGTGGAGTTGAGGCTTGGGGCAGGGGGCTCATGGGAAGAAGGGAAGGGCAGAAAACAAAGTAGGGAGAGGCACAATAGACTAGGGTGAGGACTAGGGCTGCTTTGGTGTGGTGTGGTAACATACACCTGAAAGTGGAGAACCTATAACCCTAGATCATATTGGTATTATAAATCGATGTTACCTCACCACTGCTGCTGCTACTACTACTACTGCTACTGCTACTGCTACTGCTACTACTACTACTACTAATACTGCTACTACTACTAATAATAATAAGTCTAGAGAAAAATAAAATTAAGTATAAGGGAACGCATTGACTAACAACAGAGGTACACATTAAGATCCATGGAATTCCAAGGAAAATGTCCCAAATTATTTTGAGGAATTAGAAAAGACAATACAGGGCCTCCCTGGTGGCGCAGCGGTTAAGCGCTGCGCTGTGGAGCTGTCGGCAGCGGCGACGTGAGTTCGACGCCCGGCCAGGGAGAATCCCGCATGGCGTGGCAGACCTCTCCTGCCTAGCCCGCTGCTCCCCTCAGCAGTGTGTCTCTGATCTGCCTGTTCTGCTACCCGCTCTGTCTCTGGTGAACCCTCTCGCCGCCCCACACCTCTGGCCTGTACCCCAGCTTGTATGTATAAATAAAAAATAAATCTTTAAAAAAAAAAAAAGAAAAG
This sequence comes from Scalopus aquaticus, assembly GCA_004024925.1. Lineage (NCBI taxonomy): Eukaryota > Metazoa > Chordata > Mammalia > Eulipotyphla > Talpidae > Scalopus > Scalopus aquaticus. The sequence goes on from PVIJ01015941.1 coordinate 8,737, forward strand.
ACAATACAGAAGAAATGCTATTTAACTTAGTGCTTTAAATGAGTGGGAGTTTAGCAAGTTGGGATGGTATGGGAGCATCCTAAAGACAGAAAACAATATTTGTGAGGCCAAAAGTAAAAGCAAAACACAGGGTAAGTAATTTGGTATGTTTGAAGTAGAGAAAACTAAAGCAAGGAGAAGAAAAGAGAAAGGGAATAAATTGATTCCACTGAGAAAAAAGATTAATCCAGAAAAAAGATTAACCTTGCTCGAAGGGACATAGATTATAAGTACCAGAGGAACATCTGTGTTCCTGGGGCCCAATCTGGTGACCTTGAGTAAGGGAAGTATATTTAATGCAGCTGCCTGGAGTGCTCACATAGGAGTTTTCCCACTTCTGAAGTGCTAAACTTTTGGAGAGCGAAGGATCAAAATGCTTTATGCTAATGGCATTGATCAACACACTGGGAGTTTAGACATCATCCCGAAGATAGTGGGGACCTGAAGGCGGTCAGCTGGGAGAGACAAGGCATCAGAGAGCAACTGTGGACAGGGCGGAAAGGAACCTGAGTGGACACAGGTGAAGTAGGTGTTTATTCTGGTCCAAGACAAACACCAGAGAAAAGAAGTCTCCTCAGGAGACATCTAAATGCCGAAAGGACACACGCAGTGCACAGAGCTGTCCTCTGAGGACAGGGCGAGGAAGGACACGTTCTGGATCCTAGAGTTCAGTTTGGTGGCTGGGTACCTGAGAGACTGTCCAGAGAAGGCTCTGTGGTCACCAGTGCTGACTCCCTGATTCATGGGCTCAGAAAGTTTTATGGTGTCTTCCTTGGATTTAAAAAGTCAGAAGAGGGCCTCCCTGGTGGCGCAGCAGTTAAGCACTGGGCTCTGGAGCTGTCGGCAGCGGCGACGCGAGTTCAACACCCGGCCAGGGAGATTCCCACATGGCGCGGCAGACCTCTCCTGCCTTGCCCGCTGCTCAGCAGTGTGCTTCTGGCGATCTGCCTGTTCTGCTTCCCACTGTCTCTGGTGAACCCTCTCACCACCCCACGCTTCTGGCCTGTACCCCAGCTTGTATGCATAAATAAATAAATCTTTAAAAAAATAAAAAATAAAATAAAAAGTCAGAGGCACTCTGGGCGCAGAGGAAAGACAGGTGTGCCTGAAGCAGCCTTGTGCGATAACAGCTGTTGTGAAGTCACTTTGGAAAGGAAGCCAGATCTGTGAGAAGGAGCTTCATCACCCAAGGGACGATATCCCTTGCTCAAAGAAAGTCTGTGAATGGTCAGTGGAGAAAAGTATAAAGCACATCTCAAAGACCGAGTCTGGGAAGCAATTCTCCCAGGAAAAGGCAGAGAAGCAAACAGGAGCTTTGCAATGACCAAACATGAGATGGAACGCACACGCTATCATTCTTTAACGATGTTCTAGAATAGATTATCCCAACTGCTTACCTTCAGCTTACTCATCCGTAAAGTGGGGGTGATGGTAGCAGTGTCCCACATGGGCGTGAAGATGACATGAGACAGAGCGTGGCGAGCACAGTGACAGATGGTTTCCACATGCAGACACACTCATTCCTCTCCCTCACCTCCCCCCAGACCAGCTCAAGAAATCTGCAGGTGCCAAACACAGCTACTCAGGTAATTTTACCCAAGACTTCTGAGGCATTAATCCTGCCCTCAGAATGACTGACAGTTTAAAATCCAAAACAAACTGTCATTTCCAAGATCCAATCTCAGCAAGCTTTAATATTGTGAGTTAACATTTTAACAATACTTTAAAAACATGTTCTCGAAAGGGCCACCAAGGAAGTCCACCCAAACTTGCCGTGGCTCTCTCCATTGCCCTGGATTCAGCTTTTATTTTTATAACTAGTTTCTGTATCTTTAGGAGAGAAGATTGTGGATGCTTTTAGTGCTGGTGTTTTTCTGATAAGCCATTAAATCCATGGGGCCCATATTAATTTGACTCCAAAAGGCCAATAACATCGGGTAAATTCAAAAGCAACTCTGGCTGTTTTTTAAAACAATATTGGTAATTTTTTGTGCCTGACAAACTTTGACTGTCATTTTCTCAAAGGGAAGCTCAAGGAAGTATATGAATTAATTTGTTTTAGTCAATGGGTATTGGAGACTTGCAGTGTCATTTAAAAGCCACTGGAAAAATAAAATTCACTTATTTTCTGGGTTTCACTTCCACATTATTAGTAAGAGGTGACTAATGTTCCACCTTTACTGCTCCCCATTGGCACCCTGATTTCCCATCAGCGTATTAGCCCAGAACTCTACACAAAATGCCTTTCCCTTAAGCTTTTAGTTTATCGAATGTCTTCTAGAACACAGTCGCAGCTTTATGAAGTATCATAAATTATTAAAATTAAGCTATGGCCTTGAGTTACTCACTGAATGCATAATAACAATACTCTCATCATTAAAAAGAGGAATAAAAAGGCTGTAATGGAAAGAAGTGATAAGAGTTAAGTGAGGAAGGCTCTGTTAGTTTCTCTGTGCCTCAGTTTGCCCATCTATAAAACTGAGATGATGGTTACCCTGGTAACACTCAGGATTCTTGAGAACATATTTTTTAAATATTATTTAAAACATTAACACACAATATAAAAGCCTGCTGAGACTTTGGTATTGGAACTGATGCAATTTATGTTGATTTTTAAAGTGTCAGTTTATCAAAGACTTGTTATCAGCATGGGGTTCACTAATGCCTGACTCCCTCTAAAAATAACCAGCAATTTCAGTAAATTGTAAAAGGGGAACATTTGCTCGGCTTCCTGTCAGTAAAGATCATTTATGTGCTTGAAAGAAATTCCATTTAGATATGACAAATACAAACCCTGAATTTCTCCATCACTAACTTTTCCCAGCAAGGGGAAAATTCCGAGACATTCACCACGTTGACAGGATTTCTCAGCACAAGAAAGACTTTGATTCCAACACGTGAACTTAAAGAGTTTCTAGTTCTTAATGAATTTTTTAAAATTTCTTTAAAAGGAAGTTTCTTACCACCTTCTAATCTGCAACAGGTGCTATCTCTGTGGTGAGGACTTGGGTGGCCATGTGGAGACTAAGCTCTTCCTTCAACAAGTGGCGCAGCCTGCGTCCTTTAACTTATCCAGAACTGACTGAGCAGACACCTCACCAAGCTGGCCTTCTCCCGTTCTTCCCAGCATCACAACTGCTTTCTTTTGCACAAGTCAAAACCTGTCCAGCCAATTGCAGAGTGTTGTTCACACACAGTCTGACCTCCTATTGTTTCCAACCCATTTTAATCTAATTCTTTTCCTCCTTCTCAAATTAGTGGAAATGACTCTTATAAAACCCGTCACCGTAAAACCACCATCTTAAAACAATTTAATTTGATTCAAGCTCCCATTTGGGATCTGGCATGATTGACCACCCCCTTTCTTGAAATCCCCTCATTTCACAGTTTTCATGAAGCCACAAGCTTCTGTCTCCTTCCGTCCTACCTCATCTGCTTTTCTACTGTTAATCCCGATTGTTGGAAGTGCCTGTCAGTCTTTGGACTCTATTCCCACCTCTTTCATGCTCACATCCAAAGACTCAGGTACTGCCTTAAAAACCGGTGTCTTTACTCATAGACATCTCAAGTCTCATTTGTCTAAAGCTGACGTTTTTCAGACTCCTCTCCCAACCCCTAACCTCAGCCTCCTCTGGCGCTTTCTATCTCGGTAAAGAATAGCATCGTCTCCCCACTAATCCAAGTCAAACGTTCAGGAGTTACCCTTGATGCTTCCACCACGCCCCTCTCCACCATCATTAAATTGTCATAAAGTCACCTTACTATCCTCAAAGCAAAGATATGAGTGAGCACTGCCGGACCCCTCCCTGTCTCCCTATCTGCACCCGCATTTAGTTCCAGGTCTCCAATCAAAGTCACCACGATGAAGAACACCAATGACCATGAGACCTTCTAAGCTGTGTCCTTTCTACTACATTTTCCCACCTCAGCCCATTACCCAGGCCACAAAGTGATCACTTAAAGATGTACTGCCCACCACCCCTTTGGCAAGCAAAATCCTTCAGTAGCAATCACTATTGAGACTCCCTGGAGATCTGGGGGAGGGGGAGAGCACCAGACCTCACTCGCCTTGTGCCTCATCACTGTGGCCCCCTGGGCTGCAGGGGCACCGGCTCTCTCACCCCACCCCCAAGGCACGATTGCACTCTCCCTGGGGAGAGTGCTCTTTGCCCAAGTGCTCTTTCCCTGGACTCTCTGGTACATTTGGACGGACTGCTCCTTCCCAACAATCAAGGGCCTAGCCCTGAAAGCCATGAATATGTCACCTTGTATGACAAAAAGGACTTTCCAAATACAATTAACTCACAGCCCTTGAGACCTTAAGTCACAGACCTGCGGCAAATATCATCACATCATCGGGTAGATGGCGTCAGAAAGATCTGTTGCCTTGTTCCTGGTCCTGGGATGCAGGGGTTACAGGCAAGGATCAGAGAGAAGCTTCTGGGAGCTAAAGGGGGCACCCAAGTGATGGTCAGTTAGGAAATAAGACCCTCGTCTTCGGTTGGAGTTGTGTTATGCCAACGCCTGAATAGGTAAGGAATCAGGTATTTCCCTAGAGCTTCCAGAAAGGGGTGTAAAGCAAAGCTGCCAAGCCTCTCAGCCTGGTGAAACAGCACCAGACATCTGTCCACAGGTAATGAATCCATGTTGTTTTACGTCACCAAAATCGTGCTAATTCATTGTAACAGCAACAAAAATCCACCAGACCAGTTGAAGGACATTGTTTCCAGTTCTTAGTAATGATGAAAAAAGTCACTGTGAACCATAAAGTACACATGATTATGAGAACTTAAGCTTTCATTTCTCCTGGGTGGAACTGCTGAATCAGATGATTTGTGGATTTAATTTATTAGAAAATGCAAAACTGTTCTCCAAACTCATGGCATCATTTTGCATTCTCACAATTAATGTATGAGAATGCTAACTCTTCTGAGACCTCCCTTGGTGTGGGTAGGAAAGTTTTCATTGTTTGCTTGCAGTTCTGATATATAGATATTTGGTGATCTCATTGTGGCTTTCACTTGCATCCTTAGTGATTAATGATTATGACTCGGGACAGTGTCTATTCAAGTCTTTGCTAAACTTTTAAGTGGGTTTTTTTCTTATTATTGGATTTGAGTGTCCTTCATATTCTGGGGTGGTACTAGTTTCCTTGTGCTATGTATATTACCACTAACTTTGTGACTTAAGATAATATCTATTTTTTATCACATGGCTTTTGCATGTCAAAGTCTGCCCCTCGCTTAAGTAGGGTCGCTGTTGAAAGGCTTTCAGGGCTAATAACTCAAGGTGTCTGCCCACTGCACTCCCCTCGGGTCTCCTCTGGGGCTTGGATTTCTCTTCCAAGCTCTGTCGGTTGTTGGCAGAATCCAGTTTCCTGCGGCTGCATGGAGGGGTGAGCTCCCCATTTTTCTCCTTAACTCCTGACCAGGGATTGTGCTCAGTTCTTAGTGACTTTCCTCAGCCCACCCCATGGCCCTCTGACAAGGCTGCTTACTTCGGCCTCTAGTCTCAATAATTAATACCAGGGAGATTATCATATTATTTCCCATGTGATGTCACCAATCAAGGGACTGACTCTCCCACCACATTAAAAGGCTGTGTCATACTCAAGGGAAGGGGATTAAGTCGTGTCTACACAGCAAGAGTTGAAAACCCTGGGGACCAACTTAGAATCCAGCCAATGGTGTCTGCGCACCTGGCCACTCTCAGATATGGCCTTTACAAATGTCTTTTTTGAGACTTTCACTACATATTTTTTCAAACATATTTTGAAGAGTTTGAATCTAAAGAACCACTTTTTTTTTAAAGATTTATTTATTTATACATACAAGCTGGGGTACAGGCCAGAGGTGTGGGGCGGTGAGAGGGTTCACCAGAGACAGAGTGGGAAGCAGAACAGGCAGATCAGAAACACACCGCTGAGGGGAGCAGCGGGTGAGGCAGGAGAGGTCTGCCATACCATGTGGGAATCTCCCTGGCTGGGCATCGAACTCGCTGCCAACAGCTCCACAGCGCAGCGCTCAACTGCTGCGCCACCAGGGAGGCCCAAGAACCACTTTTTTACTTATGTGTATGCATCAAGCTTTTGATGTTATATCTAAGAACTTTTTATCTAATCCAGGTCACAAACATTTTTCTCCTTTTTCTTCTGGAAGCTTTAGAGCTTTAGATATTACATTTTAATTTATGATATTTTGAATGAACTTTTGCATCTAGTGCATTGAAATGGGTCAGATTTTTTAAGATTCTTTTTTGCATATGTGGGTACAATTATTTGCAAAATGTATCCATTTTGTTAAAAATACCATTTTATCCTTATTGTCTTCACACCTTTATCAAATATTAATTTACTTCAATTTTTTATTGCGGTAACATGGTTTACAACACAATATGTTTTAGGAGTGGAGGGGTAAGCTGAGAGGAGCAAGGGAAGTGTATGAGATCACAAGAGTCCAAGGGATAGTTCACATTCAAATTCATATGGAAGTACAGAGTTTTAAAATTCTCTGGAGGTCCAGTCTTAATCTTGGGTTAAATAATATGGTGTAAGGACAATGTGGTTTTTCAAGCAAAGAACAGAAGAGAATAGATTCAGCCAGATGTTCAGATGAATTTCTGAGGCCTCCAGCAGTTGTACTTAATGCCGCCCTTTCATCCACTTTGGTACAATTTAAGATCCAGAGCGCAGTCAGACTGATAAATACATTACTCAAGACCTTCTCCATTATAATTCCATTAATATCTCTGGGCTCAGAGCCAGACAGAAACATCTGGTAAAGATTATGGTTTTACAGAGATAAACTTGCAGATGTTTAAAATTATCTTTAAGAAAAAGTATCTATAAAATGTTATGATAACCAAAGTTTTTAAATGGCAAAAATGGGATCCAAAATGATTTAGCATATTAACATTTGAATTTGTTTAATTTTAATGTAATAAAATAATATAGTCACATGGTAAAATATAACTCGAATAGAAGTATATACTAAAATTTAAAGCATTTCACTTAATTCCTTACAGGCACAGTCCCATCCCTCATTTAATTTCTCTTTCTACTGTTTGTGTCCTTTAATAAGCTGGAAGTTCTCCCCACAATTGCAAAATATTTAATCACACTTTTATTTCTTATGCTGTAAACTTTGCTTACATACTGGTTCCGTATGTAAAAGAGAAAAATATTGGTTTATTTAATATTGTTTCTGCTCTATCCAATCTTCTTATCCATATTAATTACAATTAAAAAATAATGTGCTCAAACTTACATCCCTTCATCTATTAGACCATTATGCACTAGACTGCCACTGTGTAAAATGAGGACAGAAATGCCCTCTACCCTTCTCCAATGTTAGTCCCAGTTACAGATAATTGTCAGGTCTAATATTTTTACATTCTTACATTTATAACATCTTAATTCTGATTGATAACTATGACTAAATTATAGGAGAATTATGAAATTGAAAAGTTAGTAAATTCTTTAAGATATAATTTTTCAATATTGTATACTATATGTTCAGTAGTGTAATTAATTCCTAGAGAAGGAAATGTATACCTGTTTCTAAACTCTTGCAACTCGAAGAAGATTTGGGACTTCAAGGTCAATAGACTGAATCTCTCTCTCTGTCTCTCGCTGTCTCTCTCTCTCTTTCTCACTCTGTCTCTCTCTTCTTTGCTACATCATTTGAAAAAAAATGCATGACACAATTCTGTTTCCTTCAGAATTGAATCATGATTTCCTTATAGAGTGGCCTGGGATAATATATACATATGTTGTCTTATATACTTTTAATTATGATTAAAGTTGGCCATTGATTTTTCTTTATTGAGTGTGTAGTCTCCATTGTACCAGAAAGGAAGCAAGAACCCAGCTCAGAATAAAAGACTTAGCATCTTATTTTTTACTTCAAAGATAGGCTCTTAAGCCGACTTCAAGAAAAACAACCAGTTGTGAAAATTTTCATATCCCAATCCTTCTTTTATTAAAGATGGAGGAAATTGATTAAGGAATAGGACAAAAATGGCTGTTCCAAAGTAGTCTTTGCCTAACCATGGATTCAAGATGTGGCAGTTCTTAGACCACACAGTGGAAGAACCAGGAATGTCAAAGGGACCATAAGACTGAAGGATGGAGAACAGTGTGTCTGGGATGGCAAGACAATACTAACAACATAAGAGAAACCTCACTAGGAGAAAGATATCAGCAACAAGTTGTTCCACATACCCAAGATTACATCTGACAAATCGCATCAGCAATGAGGCTGACATCGATGCTCAAATAGGGTGAAATACTGGAGTAGAGGTCATAGAATGGAATGAAGGAGTATTATACAGTCATTAAAAATAATGAAATCTTGTCATTTGCAACAATATGATTGAATATTGACGACATTATGTTGAGTGAAATTAATCAACAAGTCATATTAATTTTGAATCAGGTTTTTGTAGATTTAACTGTGAAGAGAAGGAAAAGGCTAGAGTTGAGGGAAAGGCAAGAGTTAAGGGAAACAAGAACAGGTTTCTTTTTTTAGTTGAAAGAGGTCTAAGTATCTTTAAGTATACTGTAAGATAGCAAGATGAACGGAAGAGACTAAAGTTAAAAAGAGGAGAGGATGAATCCATACAGTGATTTTCTAAGGAGTGTGTGAGTGCATCTTTGTGTGGGGGGAGGGGTGCTTGTGTACATGCAGGGGTGGGGGCAGAGAAAGGTGAGCAGTGCAGGGAACCCACATCACAGGTGGAGAGGTGGCTCTACCTGACGCAGCCCCATCTCTTCGCTTTATTCAGATGCCCGATATGGAGGCCAACATCTGTAGGAGTCTCTTCCTGCTCCCATTTTTTCGTGTGTACGTGATAAGCAATGAGGCCACCTACTGACAACCTTAGAAGAGCACTAATGCATTAGCAGTGGGGAATTTGGAAACAGACTGCATAAAAGGTGGCAAGGCTGACCAGTAGTCCCTGGGTCCATGTGGGTGCACATACGTCATCAAACTCTGTGGCTCAGGATAGTTCAGGAAGGACAGTAAAGGTTCCAAGAAGTCGCTTCACACTGCTGATGCTTATTAGTGATTTTCCAAGTAAAAGTGACAGAAAACAGAGAAGAACTCTGAGGCCGCATGGAAGGGGGACAGGTGGGAAAGGCCGGGAAGCATAAGCTGGAAACAGAAAGGAACAAAACCTGGAGGAAGCTGAGACTGAAGAAGCAGACACAGGAGCTTGAGAGGTCTTGGTGGGATGAAGGGGTCGACTACCCAGAGAGCGTCACTAACCGGGAGAGAGGCGATTCTAGTCAGACTGCAGCACGCTGAAAGAGATTGCAGGAGGTGACTATCTCTGAGTGGCCATTCCAGGAGGGCGTAACCCAGGTGGGTGGACAGAAAAAGTGCCGCTGCAGCCACGAAGGCCACAGCTGGCACGATGTGAGAGCAGACTCAGGAATTACTCAGAAGCAAGTTGTGAGGGGGCATGGTGCGGAAGAGGCAAGTACGGTGATGGCCGAAGGGAAGCAGGCAGGAGGAAGGAAGCGTTGGGGGAACGACAGGCCGGGGTACCTGGGCGGGACTGCAGACACCCAGAAGACACAGCCCACCTCAGAAGCAGGAGTGCTGCTGACCCCGCAGGTGGGGAGGCCAGGGTGGTGGAGAGGGCAGGCCACTGATGCCTTGTGCCCAATGTTACCTCCAACGAAGGCTCGTATAGCTAAATATCGACCATCACATTTGGCCTTTTGGATTTAAGCCACAAGATCCAGGGCAGCAGGGAAGTGTAATAGTACCACTGTGATACGATCGTGAAAACATCCTGCAGAACTTTGCAGCAGTACTTTGAACCATTTCCCTAAAGCTGCACTTGGTCTCCAGAAATTTTCTAGAACCGCAACCTTGATGAGGAGGTGACGTTAAAATGAAGATGTTTTCAGCAAGAAAAAAAAAATAATAATAGAGCTTCTGGTGGAGAAAGGCAGAGTTGGTCCATAATTAATATTAACATCAATCTTTCTGAAATGTCAGGATGAAAGCCTATTCTTGCTGAAATAATTTGATTCGCTGTCTCTTAAAAAGCGCAGGAGGGAAGAAAAAGGGGCACTGGCAAGGAAGACACTTGAGAAAACAAACACATCCTTTCTTCCAGTATTTTCTTGGCAGACAGGGTCTGAGAAGGCCAGGAGGTGGTTTGCAGGGAACCTGGCTGACAGTGAGCAGTGGAGATGGCCCCGGGGAGTGGAGAGTCCATGCCACATGGACAAGTGAAGCCACATTCCATTATTTTAGCCCAAGTGAAAACCTCCTTCATCACGCATCCTGGAAACACCCCTGAAAAAATGCCAATGATGTTTCTTATAATACATGTTACATCATAGAGAGTTATAACTGATACATTACATCATAAAGAATTATAATTGATATATCATATCATAGAGAATTATAATTCCCTCTTTTTCAGCAACGTCCATGGGGCAGGCACATGCTTTAAACGTATCACTTTAGTCTCAAATACATTGGCTTCCCAATCGTTCACAGAACTGCTTACTTCAGGCAGGACACCTTCTCCCCTCACTTGTGGGCGGACCTCACTCGCCCTCCGCCAAAGCTCCAGTGCCAGCTCCCTCCTCTGCTGTCCTTCCCTGAGCTCCTTCCCTGGCAACCAGTGTATTTTTCAGTCTCTAAACATCACATTTTTCAACCCGTACATCAGTCCCATGAGTAGACATCTGCCTATATCAGAGAAAGCAAGATGGAACTCAGAAAGCCTAAGTAAGAGTCAATGTATTTTTGATTAAAATATTTTTTAATAATTTTTTACTTATTTTTGTTATTCATATCTTTTACGTTATTGTGTGGTCCCACCTGTTCAATATCAACACTTGATTAAAGTATTTTTTATGACAAGCCTGTGTCTACTGCCCCGTGATTGTTCCATCCTACCTCTCTGCTTCCTGAGCGACAATCGCTTAGAGAATTTCTGGAAAGGATTTGACAACCGGTACCCTGTTGCTTCTCAGCGCAGAGCTTCCAGCAGCAGCTCTGTGGGACCAGGGGTCAGACCCAGGTTCCCAAGTAGCAGCCAGGACCACACCATCCTTCTGTACACACCCGGAAGCTCATCTCCCTCAGGGCAAGGCAGCAGGGGCCGGGTCCTCAGAGAGGGGCAACACAACCTGACGTGACCCCAACTCAGACACTGAGCTCATCCAGAGCACGTGCTGAGCTCTGCCTGTGGACCTCTCCACACAGAATGGCGATCACAATACGCAAATCAATGAGGCCGCCATTTTGCCATCCAAGGAGACAGAACCATGAGGAGAAATGATGACACCGCAGCATGGCCAGGGTAAAGGCAATACCATGCAAACTCAAGGCAAGTGGGCACAGATGGGCCGGCGAGGCCCAGCCTTCCCAGGCCCTTTCTGCAGACCCCACAGACCCTTCTCTCTCTGCCCCCAGGCAGTTTGCTGTGGTGGAAGGGTCACCACCTCAGCCACGGGCCAAGTCGAATCAGACTCTAGAGACAAATCAAATCTGGACCCACTTTTCCAAAAGTCTAATAGATATTTTTGTAATAAAATTGTGTTTCTCCTAGAAAGGTTGGCTCTAAGACTAAACTATAGTGGGTTGTTCATGGCTGGTTTGCAGATATCAGTCTTGTAATTTCTGAAGATGTTTTATCTGAGGTAGATTTAATCACCGAAGAGTTGTGTTCACTGTTGGCAACAGATATGCTGGCAGATGGAGTGAAGGTGGCTTTGCTCCCCTTTTCTTTATGAAAATATGAATTCTAGTAGCAAACTAGAGTTAATATTGATTCAGAGGCTCCACCACCTCTCTGTGACTCTCTGCTTTTCCCTTTCGGTGTGAATACTGTTGAACTGGTCTGTGTCCTAGACAGAAAGAAGGGGATCATGGAGGACTTTAGGTGACCAGTTCAGTCTGCCTTTCTTTGGAGGAGCTCTTCTGGAAGCCCCACCCAGTAACTTTCGCTTGCATCTCAAAGACCACTACTACACACTGGTGCATGTCATCTCATGCACTGGGAAACGTGTGTGTGTGAGTGTGTGTGTGTGTGCGTTTCTTGAATTGTCCAGACTTCAATGTTGCTCTTCCCCCCAGGGGAGAAAATGGGGAAGAATAACTGATGAAGACACAAATATTAGTCTCAGCCACTATCACCAAAGACCACCTATTTTTAGAAAACAGTGTTACTTTGATGTTTTACAAAAACTTTTATAAATTACTCTACTTTAGTAAATTCTAATGCAGCAGGAAGGGAAACAAGATAGTATGTTCAGTTCCATTTCCAATAACACAGACTTATTTATAGCTCTAAAAACAAAGACCTGCAGACAGGAAGTGAAGGTATTGCTGATTCATTTGTACCAATTGATTCAATTTATAAATTTGCATTCATTTTGTTTAAATTCTAGCCTCTGCTTAATGACTTTATGTTAATATGTTTAAGCACTGGCTCATAAATGATGTGTATTTCTCCTAAGAGAAAGGAAAAGTATCAAAAAGGAGAGCATTATACTTTCCTGCTTTGATATATTAAGTCTTGGGGAGAAAGAAATTACAGCATAAGGCAAAAATGCAAACTGATTTGAAGCTGGTATTCTTAGTCTAGCAGTTTCAGCCTGAAAAGCAATTTACAGATCTAAAACAGTGCCCTTTTTAAAGACGTTGTGTGTCTGTAGATGCTCATATATGTGTATATATATGTACTTCATATACACATGCTTACACATGGGTATTTAATATCTCGAAGACAGTTTCTTCTGAAATGAGTTTTATGTATTTTAGGTTGTTTTACTTGTCCTTACTTACTGTTGTGACGGAACAAAATCCCCCCTTGGAGGAAATCCAGCCTTCTATCAAAAGTTGCTAGTAATGAAATAGTTTCATTTAATGGGGGCAGTATCTACAGTGGATACAAGTGTAGGCTTAGGGGCAGGCTTGGACAGGATTTGGCCAGATGCCTTCTGTAAAATGAGATTAACTTTTATTTTATTAGGGTATCATGAAAATAAAAATGCATATACAGGTGAAGTGTCCTTTCCAGTATGGAGTAACTGTCCCGGAACTAAGACCTATCATTGTTATTACCTGGTCATTTATAAAACATCTTTGCATTTAATTATTCTTCCTGTATGTACTGGCATGGTTACTTAGTATCAGCTGGAGCTGAGTAACAGTCACAGCCTTCCAGGCAGAGACCACTGAGACAGGTCACACTTGTTTGCTATTTACTAATACATCCTAAAATGTCAAGTGATTTTTTTTCTTGCCCAGAAAATATGTAACTCATAAGATAATAAATTCAATACTTAAAACTGCCAAGATATAAACGGATGATTTAGGACTAAATAAGTTGGCCAAATATTTTCAAAAAATTCAATTTATTCCTTGAGAGGAGAATTGAAACATTTATAAAACTGTTTCCTGTCAAGCTGTCTAAAGCATATTTTTACTTTCTACTACCTCTTTGCTGTTAAAAAAAAAAGATTGATGAATAAAGCTAATGAGACTAAAGCCTGACTTAAATACAAGAAAAAAAATACAATTAGCAATTATAAAGAACACTTATATAAGGAAACAAATGCATCCTTTTCCTAATAGAAATTTAAATATCATCAAGTTATCAATTCATAGGAGAAACAAAGCCCAACCAAAATGCCAGCAATATTTTTCCACGAGATATCTAAAAAGTTGTAAAGTTCATCTAAAATAGATATTTTGAATAATATCATTGTAAAATAGATTAAAATATAGAATGAAGTTGGAACGATTACATTATAGGATTAATCTGTACCTCTTGATGGAGAATAATAAATATTCTAGTGTCGATCATTTCCCACCTAAATGTTTCTATGGAATTAAGGCTGGAGAATAATAAATATTCTAGTGTCGATCATTTCCTGCACTAAAAGTTTCTGAGGAATTAAGGCAGCACCACAAATCAGAGAGAAATACAAAGATCTATCAAATTTCTGTAGCTGAGTAACAAGGTAGCAAAAGGTCAGAAGCCAAGGTTGAATGGGATGAGACATTGCCCAAGGAGAACGTACAAGGATGGATGCTCCAGGAACCAGACTCCTGTTATTCTGTAATGCTAAAGGTGTTTAAGGAATTATGCCGAGGGCTTTTAACTTCTATCTCTCCCTTTCTGTAGCTGTGTACAAAGGAGCAAAGGTCAGAAGGAAAACTTTTTTCCAGAACCTGGAGGGCTGAGATGAGCAGACAAGAAAATCTGGTTTACTGGCCTCCATCCATGCTACCTCTTGGTCCTCCCTGTGGTTTTAAAAGCCTGTTCCCTGCTCCTCTAGAAGTCAAGGTTGCCTTATCCAGCTGAATCATCCATCTTCACAAGCCTCTATCTGACACAAGTAATGCCCTAAAGATATTATGGCTCTTGGTACTTTTAATTTAGACTCCCTGTTTCTAACCAGGATTTCCATCCTCAGCGTCTCTGCAAAAGGAAAATGAGAAAAAAGTGGCAACAAATTGCTCCAAGCTGGTGGCAAAGAGTGGAATTATTATTAATGGGAACTCATTGAATTTTGGCTCCAGTTAAGTCTGAAACATTAAGCAATTCTCTAATGTTTCTTGCGTGGTTGTAAATTGACTGCAAATTGTGATTTTAATGGGAGACGTGATGGACCACTCAGCTACAACTACAGCTCCTCAGCCTAAATTCCCTCTCCCATTGTTTATTTGCTATTTTAAAACCTCAGGCTCTAGAAATAAGGTAACTTCCCTTAGCCAAACTTTTCCCCTGTAAAATTTGCTAAAAATCCAAAGCAAAGGAATCATCATTCAGTATCCCTTTTCTCAAAGTTTTAATTTAACATTATTCTAGTTCTGAAAAGTGATAGTGGTGTTTGTTAGTGTGTCTAAACTCATTGGTTATCAACAGGAAGTGGTTTAATTCCTGCTTCTCAAAATCTGCTTCTTGACTGTGCTCCTTCCAGTGTGTGCTGATGAATAATTCACAGGTTGGCCTGTGCTCCACTGTAGGTGGTGATTCTTTAAAGTCGAGAAGCAAAGCTCAAGTTTGGCATACAGCTTAAATTTTCCCCATATATCTGCCACCCTGACATAGAGATCATTGTACAATTATGTGGATAAGAGACATAAAAGAACAAATCAAGAGAAAGCCCTCTGTCACACTAGCCACCATTACCCTACAAATTACAGTGAAAGTCAGTTCTAGAAATAGAGTTGAAGTACTAACCCCAAACCGGGTGTTCCTTTTGAGTTCTATGTGCATTTTCAACTTCAGAATTAAAACTGGATTTGTTAAAAAGTTCAAAACGAGATCTCATTTTGTTCAACAAACATTAATAAACATCTTGAGATGATCTTGAGTAATTCATTGAGGAGGATATGCAAACACCTGCCCAAGTGGTTCCAGTAAAGGCCCACGGGATTCTAGGTGGCAAGTAAGAGAAGGAAAATCTGACCCTGACTGAGGTGTCAGGGGGCCGCTTGGGGCACTGGGACCTGGGTAGCAGCGTGTTCAGTAGAGAGCAAAGAGGAGAGAGATTAGGAGGAGAGGTGAGGGGCTGAGCACAAGCTCATGGAAGGGAGCACTCAGGATATGATCAGGGAACAGTAACTAGTCTGGTGGATCTAAGGGACCTGAACTCCTTATTTAGTCTTAGACGGGATTGTATGAGCTAAAATAATTCCATGAAGATTTCTAAGGAAGAAGGAATAGGGTGAGACAGAGTTTTAAGGAATCCCTATGCGGTCACACAGTTGATCGGGACAGCCACTCAATGACGTAAGCACTGTCATTATCCCCTCTGAGAGTCTCTCCTTCCCTTCGGCTATCACAGGCCTGAGGATCTGGGCCACTGAGCATACCCTCTTGGAGAGGGGGCCTCTCAGCCTGCGGTGTCTGGCACAAGCTGCCCTTGGATGGTGGTCCAAGGCGACAGCCTCGGCCATCATGAGAACACAATGACGAGACAACATCCTCATCAGCAGTCCTGGTTGTGCCCCTGCTGGCAAAGGAGAGGCACTGGCTCACACTCCTCACTCTGTACACTTCCTGGGATGGAGATTCTGCTAGCAATCTCCAACTTTCGCTTCTCTGGGAGAATTCTTTCCCAGGGGTCTTCTTTCCTCATCAAACCCATTTTTCAATCTTGGGATCTCCTTGGTGGCTAAATTCCTATAGAGAGAGAGGATGGAAATCTCCCCTTTTCTAAGTGTCTGATTTTTTTTTTGGGGGGGGTGACTGTAGCTGAGCTAAGTTTTGATTTCTAAAAAGAGGAAACTGAGAGAAAATCAGCCCCTTACTCAAGCCACCAGCTGAGTGACTGTCCCGTGGAAGATTGAATAGTGGCTCTCATTGGGCAGCCCGTGAGTCACCTTGGGAATTTGCAAAAGTCCTCATAGCATAGACTGCAGACCAAGTGCATCCAAAGTCTTGACCTAAAACTGGAAACCAGTATATCTTTTCCAAGTTGCCACTGTGATTCCAATGTGCACCCAAGGAAGCTTGAAGCATTAATTCAGATGAACACTTGTCAAACTTGGACATACAAAGATATCCCCTAAGGATGATATTAACATGAGGATTCTGGTTCAGTGGCATGTATGTGGGAAAGGGCGGAGATTCCCTACATTTCTACAAGCCCCAGGGTGCCTCCACCACTGGCCATGGGTCACAGATGGAAGATCGGGGATCCAAATAGCAGCAATTCTCATTGAGCTGCACACTGAAATCAGTTGGGGAACATTTAAATGTTTGGGCAGCAGGTACATCAACTAAATCAGACTCTCTGGGGACGGGGTACAGATATTAAAATTTTTTAAACTTATCCAGCGAGTCCCATGTGCAACACATTCATGAAACAGAGATTGAAGATGTCAGATCTCACGTCCAGTTTCACCCCGAGGTGAGGAGGCTGAGCCACAGGCAATTCTTATTCACAAAGCAAGTTCTGTTTAGCAGCAGAGTCAAGTCATCCCAGGTCTGCATGGGTCACCTGAGCACACAGCTCGGGTGAGCTCAGAGAAGAGCTGACTCCTGCATGTGTGCAAAAGGAGGCAGCCCCTGCAACTACTGCCTTTTATATTTGGGGTAGTTCAAAGACAAGGCAGTAGATTTGGACTCCATAATTTTAAAGTGAGGTTCCAAATCAGTGAGAGAAATTTTAGGGAGACAGGCATAAACTCAACATATGGAAATCCTGCCTACAAATTAGTTATCCAAAAATAGCAAGTTTGACATAAAATTGCACATATTCCTATAGCAGGTAAAAGCCAAGCAGAAACAAATCCTTTATTATTCCTTTTTAGTCTTAATTATTCCTTTTTTTCTCTTTTTGTGCTTACTCTTATTATTCCTCTTTATAATCCCGTTTAGTCCTCTCTAACTACCTACCAACTAACTCTAGCAAACATCTAATCACTAGTCAATCCTGCCAGATTTACCTTGGATCTATAAACCTAATGCACCTGCTTCAGCTATGACAGTCACCATAGAACCACTAACATTTCTTGCCTCAGATTCTGAGATCAGCCTCCACCTGGAATAGCCTCCTAAGTGGAGTAGCCTCTCAAGTGGAATGGCCTCCTAACTGGAGTAGCACTGATACAGTTATCCTCATACTTCCATCCTAAATTCTACAGCAACACTCAACTTAGTGATTTTCAAAATATGAATTTCATCATGCCAGTTTTTTTTTTCATGAAAACCTTACAGTAGCATCTGTGACATTTGTAAAAAATCCATATTCCTTACCCACGACCAAGACTTTCCATCACTTGTCCATACCCAGCTCTAAGGATCTTACCAGACTCTCCAGCCCCAGGTCTCCTTGCTGAGTCTTGAGTGTGTCAAGAAAACTTCTTGCCATCTTCTTTGTTTAGGAAACCAGTGCATACACGGTCAATTCTTTCTTGTCATGCCCCCAATGCTGCCTCTTAGAGCCCCTGCACTGTTTACTGGCCTCACCCACACTAGTTTCCTGGTCTCTATGAATCACATCACCCTATTTTGTGTTGTTTAAAAAGAGCACTTGATAGAATCATCTTCCTTTGTTCCTAAGATATTTGCTGAGCACTTACTATATTTCAGATGTTTTTCCAAGGCAATGGAGATAGACAGATAAGACAGCAAAGTCCACGGTGTTGTGCAAGTTACAGCCTGTTAATATTTTCATTCATGTCCTGAATTATCACACTCATATTTTTTCATCACCTGTCCACCTACCTAGAGCCCTAGCAGACAAGGAACTTGGCAAGTCTGTTTCTTCACTGTAGATCCAGTTTCTGTACGAGTCCAGGTTACATAATAGTGACCCTTGAGAGAATGAACAAATGAATGGAGACTTTCAAACATTTAAAATCCTCAAATTACTGAATGATATCTACCAAATCACCTCGCTTCCTTCTCTTCTCAACCCATTGTCCAGGCAAAGAGGTTTTGAGGAAAATACAGTCTCATGCTGTTTCAAGTATGGACCCCAGAAGAGGGGTGTCAGCAACACTTGGGACCTGGTCACATATGCAGAGTCACTGATCCCCACTGAATCAGAATCCGCATTTGATGAGACGCAGGTCGTGCCTATGAGGACAGGGCTTGAGAAGCAGTGAGACAGCGCCTCTCCCTTTTGATAGAGACAAGAGACCGAGGCAAGAAAAGACAAGGACTTCCCAGGGAATAAGACCCTCTTCTTCTGATTGGAATGCTCTTTCCTGCAAACCATGAAACTCTCAGGCATCATATTTGCATTTCAGCAGGGCCTGAGACAAATAATTTGCAGACTAGGAGTGACCCGGATGGTTAGTATTTCCAGAAACTTGGTCCTCAGGGGTCCCTAAAATCTCCCCATGCCTGTGCCTTCCTGTCCTACTTACTCTATGTGGCTCCCAGCATCCTTGGCTCCAGATGTGAGTGGTTCCCCCCAAAGCTCACTTTTTGATGCACACTCAGGTCCCAGCTTTCTCAAAACAGGAAGTTGGTTTTATCATTTTATTCTCAAGCATCAGAAAGTTTTGTCATCTTAAACTTTTTTAGGGAGAGCTGTTTTCTGCTCCTCTTCCAAGAGCGATGCAAATGTTCCCTCCACATTATTTCTGAGCACAGGCCCTCTCTGTGTGTCTGGAACTGCAGCTGTTTTTCACCACTCTGCAGGCAGCGCCCTGGCACGCTCTCAGCTGTGGTTTTCCACACCTTAGTCCCCTGGACTCTGCAATGCAGTAAAACAGCTCTGGCCTGAACCATTATCTCTGGACTATCAAGCCATCCCCTGCAGACAGCCTGCTGGTGACGCTGTTCCATCCCTAAGATCTCTAGAAATATGCGTGGCAAATAGTATTTCTTTGGCTTAACAACTAACAGGGGAAATAAAACTTCAAAAGGTTGTATTTCTGTCTTGTATTCAGACATCTGCATTGGGAGCCCTTAGCTCAGGCTCTGCCCAAACATGTTTATGCCCCATGCAGGGTACAACAGAGAATCTACCCTTGCTCACATCACATCTCTGCGAAAGAACGAGAGCCAAAAAGTAAGACAGGTAAAAACCATATTAAATTCTCACCTTGAGAAAAGTAAAACTAGTCCTTCTCTTATTCAGACAGAAGCTTGAAATTCTAGAAGGAACCCTGATTTAGTAAAAATAATGAAAAGACTTAATTTGCCTTCCTTTCATCATAGGGGGAGGAGCCGGGACTTGGAAACAGGCAGGGCTGGTGTGGTTCTCGTCTCTGCTGCTTAGAGACACTGTGACCTTGAACATAAAACTTCATCTCTCTGAGGCCAGGAATCTTCATGGCAGGAAGAAGCTAACCCACCCAAGGAACATACAACTTTCCAAGAGGCTCCTGGGATGAGGCAAGCATCTTTTATCTGCTGAGGGTTTGGGGGTGGAATGGGGCGCCCCTGGGAATTTCTACAATATGTTCACAGAATCATAGCAAATGTGGGGCTTTATGCCCTGGGAGAGAAATCAGAGGTGGGCATAAGAGGGAATGTGGAGAACCCTTCTTGGAGTGTGTCAAAATGTCAATATTTTGATCATTATGTGCAATAGTCTTATTTTCATTTTGCCTGTTGATGACTTACACTCCAGGCACTTCATAAGCGTGAACTACGATCATTACCACATTCCTATAAGCAACTCATCCGGTTCACCCCTTTCATCTCAACTTTAGGTTTCTCGATGTCCCAAACCAAAGAACACTTCCAGAACATCCCGTATTGTTCTTTCATGGCATTTATCACAATTTTAATTGTATGAGTATACATGATTGTCTGTACAATTTCTGGTTTCCTACTAAACTTTATGTCCATTAAAATAGAAATGATGTCTATTTTATTTTTATCCACGGCTCTATCCCCAGCAACTAGCATAATGCCTATCTCATAATAGATATTCAATAAGTATCTGTTGAATCATGAATGATGGAAATGAGTGAATATCAATTAGCTTTTCCTAAACCTACTTTACAAATGAAGAAATGGAAGCTCAGCATCTGAGTTCAAGGTCAAGATCAAATTTTCATAGCTTGAGAGTAGCTGAACCAAACCCCCAGGTGTGTTCAACACTGACTCCACACACTTTCTACCACCCCACACTGCCTTTCTTTCAGCTTCAGTGAGAACACACTTATTCGCGAGGTATCAGAAACACATCCACCTTCTTTCTCTGAATCCTTACAGAACACCTTTTGATGTCTGCATGAGACTCATAAATTTGAGCCGGACCTGCCACAATAATCAGATGAAAAGACCTTCTAAAAGGGAAATTAATTACTACATTATTTTCTTTGTTGCTGTTTTCCTGGATATGACAAGCAACAATAACTGGGCTTAAAAATATAAAGAGATCAGGGGCCTCCCCGGTGGCGCAGCGGTTAAGCGCTGCGCTGTGGAGCTGTCGGCAGCGGCGACGCGAGTTCGACGCCCGGCCAGGGAGATTCCCACATGGCACGGCAGACCTCTCCTGCCTCACCCGCTGCTCCCCTCAGCAGTGTACTTCTGATCTGCCTGTTCTGCTCCCCGCTCTGTCTCTGGTGAACCCTCTCGCCACCCCACACCTCTGGCCTGTACCCCAGCTTGTATGTATAAATAAAATAAAATCTTTAAAAAAAAAATATAAAGAGATCAAAGTAAGAGGAGTTGTATAAATCACCCATCAAGGAAGCACCATAAAAGCAGAAAAACATTCTGTATCTTGAAGAGGAAGCTTCACACACACAAGCAGCAACGGAAGGATGAACTCTGAGAATTCCTCAGCAAACTGACACTCCAGAGAGGTTGTGTGGTTGGGGAACAAGAGCCTGGATTGGGGGACAGACAGCAGGAATGAGCTCCGGCTCCTCTCCTGTGATGAAGCTAAAAACCCACGAAGCAGTCAGTCCTGAGAACTAAATGATAGGCTGTCTCTGGAAATGCTTGGCAAAGCACACATGGAGATGAAAGGCTGAAGACTGGCCAAATAAAGATGGGGAAAGGACCAGGATTTGTCCTAGGATGGGCCCCCCCCCCCAAGAACCCCATGGCATGTCTGAACAGAGAACTGGGGAGCTCTAAGGAACCCAGACCTTGGAGTATCTGGAAGTGGTGCGGACACTGAGTATTTTGACCTGAGAACCATTTCTGATGTGGTGACTGCATTTCGCCAACTCTGGAAAACAGTCCTCACAGAATCTATCAACCACATTGTTAGCTACAGAGGCTTCAAAAGCTATTGGTAACATTTGTAGCACAAACATAGATGAAGCAATTTATAGGCAGAGGAGAATGTCTACAAAAGGGATGGCAGGAGCATGAAAGATGAGTCGGTAACATTTCAGCAGACACTGCAGCACGCCTGGCAGGCTGATCTCCTGCAGAATTTAAAGGAAAAGAAAGAAAAGCACGACGGTGTCCTGCCCACTGATGTGCCTCTGCCTGGTACGCAAAGCCCTGCCCCAGTGTGTCTCCATCGTGACACCCAGCGTCACCCGCAAGGGCTCCCCGGAGGAAGGACCCACACACAGTACCCCCAAAACAGCTTTTGCCTTCTCAGTCCAAGGCACCCCTTTTATCCACCTACTCCTGAACTGATCCCTTATTTCTTTCACAATTGAGTCCCGTTCCGGTGCTGGGAACTGAGAATCTGTCCATGAATGTGACGGACTTGGGCCCCGCCCAGAGACCACTCCGCGTGTGGCAAGGGCGTCTCCGGTCAATTTCCATCAGTCGCTATTCTGCCTCTTTTCTCTTTTTACTTATGCCACAAAATCTTCTCCAAGCCCTCCAAGGTAGTGTAACCTTTTCTACTTCCTTGGTGCCTCCCCCAACACCCCTTCCCTCTGCCAACGTTTCCAAGCTGCCATCTATTCCGCAGATGCTGGTCAGGTGTTGCAGACAAATCATCACGCTGAATTTTCCACATAATACCATGAGGTGGATGGAGCCAGGTCTATGGGTGACGAGACCGAGGCCTGCAGAAGCTGGCTGCCCAGGGTCGCTCAGTGATGAAGATGATCTGAGGGGCACCTGGGCACTGCTCCATCAGGGACTTTTGGCCTCCACGTTTTGCATTGTCAATTTTTTTTTTTTTTTTTGTCTCCCCCGACCCTCTGGCACCTAGACGGAGAGGCTCCTGAGGCAGGGCTTATATCTCACTCACCTCGCACTCCTCCTGCCGATCCCAACCCACCTCTGCTAATGTGTCCCAGCAGGACTAGACACTGAGTCAGTATTTGTGGGATTTAATTAAATTCTATGGCTACCCAATTTAAATTCTGTGATCTATCCTTGAATCATCTCGATGACCTTTTGAGTTCTTATAACACATCAGCTCACTTTGTACTTCAATATTTTTGTGGTTGAATTTGCATAAACTCCTTGGTGTTTGTGTCTGCAGATATTTATCCTGCTGGGTTTGCTTTTATTCATTCATCTGCCATGATAGAGAGTGGGCAGGGAATTTGATTTGTCCAAGAGGCTGCAAAGCAATTCAGAGAATGGATGCGCCTGCTAAAAAGGCTGCTAAGATTTGCCAGGAGGGCCCACATCAGGGAATGTCATGAGCGGGAGTCATTGCAGACCCTGTGTCGAGGACAGGTCCTGGGGTGCCTGCCTCTGTCACCCCCATTAGAAGCCGGTGCTGCAGGACCAGTTTATCTCTTGGTGATTCTCAGTGCAAGTGCCTTGAATGCATTTAGTAAACGTTGTGCGTCTAAATGCAGGAGAGTAGTTTCGACATTGATCTTGTATAATGAGTCCTGATTCCAACCAAGACCTCCTCTGAAACAAAAGAGCTCCCAATAGCTATATAATCCCTACAGAGTTTAGAAACTTTTCCTATGGAAAAACAGTGAATGCAAGTACAAAGTTCCTGTGCAATTCCACTGCTCTTGAGAACTAAGAAGATGCATGTAAAAAAACAAAAATCCTTTTATCTATAAATTTGGTGGAGTATAAACTTCCTGGATCACTGGGATAACATTATTAAAGAAAATACAATTTTTTGGGTTAGGCGTTATATGAATTATCTGACTATTGAGTGTTTGAATAAGCAGTAATACTGTGAACAGGAGTTTAAACTGCATCCTCTGTGTTATCACAGCTGTCAAGGTCGAAGGAACTAGCCAAGAAATGGGCCTGTGCCTTCCAGTTTCCTATCATCAAATCTGTGTCTTACTCACTTCAGGAGCTATGAAGATCTGTGAGAGAGACCAATGCAAACTTGTTAAATTAGAATAGTGTGATAAAAATTGTAATATAGATGAACACAGCCAATGCTAAGAAACTGGATGAGTGTATTTGGTATCTTCTTACTGTAGGATGTTACAAGACATTGCAATAAATGAATGACTCCTTTACAACAACGGAAAACAATCTTACAGACAAAATTTGAGTGAACCGATTTTTAAATAAAAGAGTACATACTGAACGGTTCCCTTTATATGAAGTCAATAGCTTCTCTAAGAGAGAATGCCCAGAGAGGAGGGGGAGTTAAGCATTAGGTTTGCAGAGCTGTTTTGCACTTGTTATTTCATGGCAGAAATGCCACCCCCTCTCCTTTTGCTTGGTGGATACCTACTTATTCTCTAGGACTTAGATCTGTGAAGACATTAATAAAATCCTTCCTGACCCACTATGCAGTTATCTCAGGTAACTGGTAACAGGTTTTCTTTGGTAAGGACTGGTCAGACTGGATGTCTAAACAAAGCACACAAAAAGGAGGCTTATTCTCCATTGGATCCTCTTGTATAGGTTACTTATTTAAAATAGTATTCAGGAGAAAATTAATTAAAAGTAAAAGTTAGATGCCTGAACTCCCAGTTTACCATAAGTTAAAAAAAATACAGGGACAAACACTCTCGACATCTCCTGGAAGCTTCCTTTTTCTCACCTACCCCAACCCACTGGCCAGTTTTTCTTTCTTAAGAAGACACTGAACAAAGCTAAATTAAGCTGAGAACAACAAGTAAAGAGGACGTTCTTTTAAAAACATCTGAAAGTTGGGCATAACAGGTTCCTACATGAATGTATAGCAAGGCACTTAAATGAGAGCAGGGCTTATGAAATAAAAAGCTCACAAAGAAGAGAATTCACTTGTTGTCCAATTAAAACAATAGTGGGTCAAACTCCCCCAGACTGACTCTTTCCACTTGTACCCTGTGGTCCCTCATGCCTACACTGTGTGATAAGA
This sequence comes from Scalopus aquaticus, assembly GCA_004024925.1. Classification (NCBI taxonomy): domain Eukaryota; kingdom Metazoa; phylum Chordata; class Mammalia; order Eulipotyphla; family Talpidae; genus Scalopus; species Scalopus aquaticus. Next base: position 33,434 of record PVIJ01015941.1, read on the forward strand.
CATTCTTCTATGATAAAATATGGACACATGTTATAATATGACAAGCCTTTCACTCTGAAATCAAAGACCCCTAACTTTGGAAAGCTGGGAATATTTTTCTGAAACAAGATCCACCATCAATTATGGGTAGCATGATTTCAGTGTCACCATGAACCGAAAACCACAGCTAAGATTTTGCTTTCTGGAATCCAAAATTTCCCATTCTAATCTTAAACTGCACTAATAACAAAATGTGCTATTTTTTTTTCATTCCAACTTGCAACATATATTTATTCCACTTTCATTTTATGCGATATATAAGAATAATATTTGGTCCCAGTTTCATTAAGCCCACGTTATAGTAAATTATAGCCTTGAGGAAAATGGAACAAAGGGATAAATATGGGCTTAATGAGAAAGGACTATGGCTCAAGCCACATCTCTATCATTTTAAACTATGATTTTGAGTAAATCTCTGTATCTCTCTAAATCTTAATGGGACAGAATTGAGAACCCAGAAATTGGCCCATATGTATTTAGATAGTCAATTTATGACAAAGAACCTAAGACTATACAATGAAGAAAGGAAAGTTTCTTTAGCAAATGATGGGAAAATTAGACTGCCACATGCAGAGGAATGAAACTAGACCACTAACTCACACCATACACAAAAGTTAGCACCAAATCAATCAAATACTTGGATGTGAGAACTGAAATGATAAAATATATAGAATAAGACATAGGCAAACCACACAATGGCATTGGTCTCAGTTATGTATATGGAGACTCAGCTCCTATGGCAAGGGAAACAAAAGTGAAAGTAAACAAAAAGGGCAACATCAAACTCAAAAGCTTCTGCACAGTGAAAGAAACAATCAATAAAACCAGATAACTTTCTCCTGGATCCAGAAGATGTGGTACATATACACAATGGAATACTATTCAGCATGGAAAGAAGATAAACACATGCAATTTGCAGCGACATGGATGGAATTAGAGGGAATCATACTCAGTGAAACAAGCCAGAAAGAAAAAGAAAAATATCGAATGGTTTCACTTATAACAGGACTATAGGGAGGCCGGGTGGGAGAGAGACACT
>PVIJ01015942.1:0-22226 GCA_004024925.1 Scalopus aquaticus
CCCCCCCCCCCCCCCCGCTCCACTGATTGTCTCTCTCCCACCCGGCCTCCCTATAGTCCTGTTATAAGTGAAACCAGGTGCTATTTTGATAGGCAAAATTAGATAATCGCTCCCTCAGCTCTGGTGTTCTTGGTTTTGGAGTGCAATCTACTACTCACTCGCCTTGTGCTTCTTTCCTCCCAACCCTATTTATATGCTTGCACTCCTGGGTTTTCCCTCCTCTTTAAGTTCCTAGCTGGTAAATTACTGGCTTAAGATTTGGTTTGAAGAATTTAATCAAATGTGAATGGTAATAGAAGTCTTGAATTCTTATTAAACATAGATTGTTTACCTGGAGATGTCCTAGCTATTTAAATTCCCCCAAAGGATTATACAGCTCAACCATTCTTCCCCTGTGTAGGCAAGTAATAGATAAGACCAATTTTAAGGGAAAAAAAATTGTCCCAAGTAAAGCACTTAAAGGTTATTTAGTCAGATCTCTGAGTTCAAAACATCATAGAGTTCAAAAACATATCATCCATGCTTGTACAATATTTGCTCAAAAAAGAGAATCTACTTTTGTAATAACCTTCCTCCTTTATATAAAAAATTCTTAGAATTTATCACCTTTTACCTTCTTAGTAGAAATGGCATTTCATGATCCTTAAGTATTTCTGGAGCCATAGAATACTTTGAAATGTAAGAAAAGCAATAAAACTTCAGATATTTACCAATGCTCAAATATTTTCACATATAAATGCATGAGTTTCTTGTACATCTAGTATATATGAACATAATATAGAGGCACATTTGAACACTACTGGTACTCAGTGACTAATATAGGGTAATTTGATTTTAGTGATACTAAACATATCCTCATGTGTTTTGGGTCAACTGTCTACTACAGCCTGAAATGTTCCATTCGTTCTGTAAATCATGTGGGAAGGAATATTATAATGACAAAAGGATGCAGTAGAATTGGAATAATAGAATAAAACTGTAAAAGATTTTGTCAAGCAGTAAATATGAATTATAGAAGGAAAGCGGGAGTGGGAGAGGAAGAAATCGCCATACCTGTGAAAATTGTATGTGACACTTAACAGATTTGAGGAATTGAACATTCTGAGATAGTAAACACTGAATATTCTATTGATAAAATTCCATTGTCCAGCAACTGAGAAGTATGTGGTGCATATATAAGAATTCCCTCAAGAAGAATGGAAGTGAGGGTACCAATAATCATCTGTCTAAAGGAAAGGCACCGGAAAGCAACTATGGAAGGGAAAACAAAGCAAAGTAACAAAAAAATAGGACGACCTGAGAGCCAATGGGAAGAAAAAAGTAGGAATGTTTTTTCCTTTGGAATAAAAATTTTGGATTAAGGCCAAAGGGTTAAAATTAATTCACACCTGCAAAAGTGGTCCCAAACTGTGCAGGGTGGGCTCCATCTCCACATTTACCATATGATACCCTCAGAATTCCAGGGCACACAGGTAATTGTGAATACAGCTCAAGCCATGTAAGGAATTGAGCCGTCGAGGAGGGGTCACTGGCCTTTAAGCAAAATCAGTATTGGTGGTTTTATACTTTCACTTTAATTTTACATTCCATTTTAACATTACAGAGATCATACAAATTCATAAAATGTCAAGAAACTCTGTTCCCAGGAGGTTTGATAGTGGGTGTAACAATTACCTTAAACCTCAATGATTAAAGGAATTCAAAATATATTAATCCCTCTTGAGTCACACAGAGCTTTGTTTAATTTATCCCAGAACCCTCAGAGTTCTCTTGATGTTTGCAGAATATGCAATGATAAATGAATTTAGTGCCTCAAATTTTTGTGTGTCAAGACTTCATAAGATGTTGAACTTTAAAAAAAAATGACTTTTGAATTACAAATTCTAAAGAGTTAATATTAAAGTTTGATCATTTTCGGTCAACAATTAGTAATTCAATTTGAAATATTCCTCCCTTGGATACTGCTTTGCCCCACTGCCGCCTTTTACCCCATTCATCACATAGCTTCAAAGAAAAAGGGAAAAATAACTCAAAGCAGAAATAAATCTCTTAACAGGTATAAGAATGTGCAAAATAAATCATTTTTAAGCCTCAGAACTCTATGTCCTTAACTCAGGTGAAATATTTTTTAAATAAAAACTGATAGTCTTGGTACATGAAATTTGATTAGACAATAATTCAAAATGGGATGTTGAATGACTTTTTCCATATATATCCGTATATCAAAAACAAAAATGACATTTGTTTTAGTACTCATTGGAATTCTGTGATTTTTTTTTTTTCTTTCTGAGCCCATGGCTATTCTTATACTCATTTGAATTTCCAGAAAAAATTAAAGCTTGGTTTTATTGGTAATTTCTAATTCCTCTTGATCTGCTGTGCACTGTGTAAAAAACTATCCTATACCTCTGCTGGTACCCCTGAGGAAGCAATATTACTGATATTAAATTGCTAGAGATCTTCTAACAGCCTATTGGATGAAATGTCAGAAAATGTTATGATTTAGTCAAATATTGGTGTAATAGGATTATTATTAAGGTACAGAACAGGAGACAACTACAATTGAAAAGTGAATTCGTTACACTCTCAGATGCCGAGGAAGAGAAAATAACACGACAGCAAGGTACATGGGAACCACCTGGGTTAAGTACAAGACAGAGGGAGAGGGAGAACTGCTGGCAAGAGTCTTCCTTGTGTTTTCCAAGGGAAGGTACAGGCTTAGGTTTGACTAGTTGAAATAATCAGCACCTCTGAGGTGTGGGCGCTCTCCCTACTACTTGTCTAGCCTAGTATGTGGCTCTTGGATGATTAAGGAAAGTGTGCAGTGTCTCAAGGATGTAAGAGTCATGAGGGGAATAACCTCTGGCAAGGCCCTCAAAACTGGGTCAAGACAGCATTTTGAAAACTATATTACAATTATCTCATGTCTTGATACCAGCTTGAGTTCAATTAGTTGGTATTTGAGTGGACTGAGTAGTAAGGGAGACCATCAAAGGCTAGGACATAAATTGCCCTAACAGCATAGAAATTTTTATGAGGATTAAAAAAAAAAACACAACTAGAAACATAAGGAATCCTTATAGGCTGTTTTATACCTAAATCTCTCATTCATATGGAACAAGCCAAGAAAACATCTACTATTTCTGAAGTCTCATAAAATCTTGATGGCATTATAGTACACGTTAAGTGTATTTTTCAGGTCCAGGTTGCAAGTTCAGCACTGCGTTTGCTGAAGGTGTGAACTGATGGTTGAGTGAAGTATAGTAAAGATTGGTGGTATTTGCATCTAACTAAGGGGAAAGGATGATTGTGGTCATGGGCAAGCATCAGGGCAGGAAGTTGGATGGAAACCTGGAGAGGATAATGTGAGAAGTCATCGGGGAGTTTGTAGTTTTTTTCTTAGGGCATTGAGGAGTTGACTGATAGGAGGCAGTTTCCTTCTGGGAAAAGCAATAATGTCCAAAAATTTTAGAAAGGCACAGATTGTAGTGCCTTCTGCTGGATTTTTCCTTAAGCATGAAAGTATAAGTCTTTAGTAGAGTATAGGCAGAGAGAAAACAATATCAATAGCAAGGATTTAGTTAACAGCAGACTCAGAAAACATAGAATGCTCATTATAAAAGAAAGAAAAACAACAAATGTCCATGTTCAGTTTGTCAGCATCTTAGGAGAATTAGTCTATGTCAGTGAGCCAGGTCTTAGTATTTGATGTGAAGTCAGTGCAGGGGGCAATATCAGCTCCAGGGACAAACTCTGCTCCAGGGTGATATTTTCTAGGATGTGGGCCTGAGGATACTTTATATGAAGATACCCACGCAAGTTGCTGTGTGTCTTCTGTTCCCAGCTCTGTGGTGTTACAATGAGGCAGACCCATTTCTGTAATTTGTAGTAAACTTAGCCTTGAAAGATTCACTTATAAATATTCTAAGTCAATTGGGCTCTAGGTGAACAAGTAGCAAAGGTGATGTTGGCAGTTGTGCAGCAGTTATAGTGGGTCAAAATACCAGAACTGGATGGGCACAAGTAAAGTCACCGTTATGGATGGCCAATTCTAAGTTTCCAAGAGTTCAAGATTTCACTTAGATGGATGAGAGAGATTTTAAATTACATGTTTTGGATATAGGTTTTAATAGGTTATCTTGTTTAAAAAATTCCAGTTGGGAGTAAGGAGGATGGGGATATGGTGGAGGATTATGATGCTTTGGTGGTGGACATGGTGTTGTAACATAGATCTGAAGAGGTGTGGACCTTTTCCTCCAAATTATATATAATGTTGTAAACCATTGTTACCTCAATAAAAATACAATAAAAAAATCAAATCACCGACATTGTGACCTCCCAAAGGAAAGACTGGCCACAGCCCAAATGCATACTCAAATAGAACTTTCAATTAGTCTTTGTGTCTGTTTTTCTTCCAGTACCATGCTGTTTTAGTTATTACAGCTTTGTAGTATAGTTTGAAATCAGGGAGTGAAATTCCTCCATTTTCTTTCTTTTTAATCAGGAGGGCTTTAGCCATGCGGGGCGTTTTGTGGTTCCATATGAATTTCATCAGTATTTGATCTATTTCTTTGAAGAATGTCATTGAAATTTTTATTGGAATAGCATTGAATCTGTAAATTGCTTTTGGGAGGATTGCCATTTTAATAATGTTAATCCTTCCAATCCATGAGCAGGGGATATCTTTCCATTTTCTTGTGTCTTCTTGTATTTCTTTCAACAGTGTTTTGTAGTTTTCTTTGTATAAGTCTTTTACGTCTTTTTTTAGATTTATTCCCAGATATTTGATTTTTTGGTTTCAATTTTGAAGGGGATAGATTTCTTAATTTCTTCTTCTTCAGATTTGGTGTTTGCATATAGGAAGGCTACTGATTTTTGTGCATTGATTTTGTATCCTGCTACTTTACTGAACTGGTCTATAATTTTGAGTAATTTTTCTATGGAGTTTTCAGGGTTTTGTATATATATTATCATATCGTCTGCAAATAGAGACAGTTTAATTTCTTCTTTTCCTATTTGGATCCCTTGAATGTCTTTCTCTTGTCTAGTTGCTCTGGCCAGGACTTCCAGTATTATATTGAAAAGCAATGGTGAGAGTGGACATCCTTGCCTTGTTCCTGATCTTAGTGGAAAGGCCTTTAGCTTCTCATGTTGGCTGTGGGTTTGTCATATATGGCTTTTATTATGTTGAGGTATGTTCCTGCACCCGTATGTTCATTGCAGCACTGTTCACAATAACAAAGGTATGGAAGCAACCCAGATGTCCAAAAATAGATGATTGGATCAAGAAGATATGTTACATATACACAATGGAATACTATTCAGCATTCAAAGAAGATAAACACATGCAATTTGCAGTGACATGGATGGAATTAGAAGGGATCATACTCAGCAAAACAAGCCAGAAAGAAAGAGAAAAATATCGAATGGTTTCACTTATAACAGGACTATAGGGAAACCAAATAGGAGAGAGACACTCGGGGGGTGGGGAGAGGGGGAGGATAAGGGCACATAATGGAGTAGAAAAGGACGCAAGGGACCACGGAGATAGATCACGGGTGAATTGGTGGTGGGTTACCCAAGGGGAATACAAAATGTAAAAGATATAAATAACAATAAAAATATATATTAAAAAAAATAGAACTTTCAATTAACTTGTTAGGGAGTCAAATTATCATGGAGGGAAAGGTGAAAACAATGAAGAAAAGGAGGGGTACTTGGGTGAAACTGATCAATATAGCCAAAAAAAAAAAAAAAAGCTTTCCAATACAAAATCTATAATAGTGCCTTTTATTTTGAGACAAGAGACTGTAATTCATGCAAAATAAGAGAATGTCGGGCTTCCCTGGTGGCGTAAGGGGTTAAGTCGCAGCATTATGGGGCTATCCAGAGCCACTGCAACACAAGTTCGATCCCTGGCCAGAGAACTTCCCACATGGCACAGCAGACCTCTCCTGCTGCTCCCCTCAGCAGTGTAGATCTGACTGTTCTGCTCCTCACTCTGTCTCTGGTGAATCCTCTCACCAACACACACACACACACACCCCACTGGCCTATACCCCATCTCTTGTATGCATAAATAAATCTTTAAAAAAAAACAAAAGAGCATGCAATACTATGAAAAAGTGACAGGAAATCAAAGAAACTCTAAAATATAACCAAAAAATTTTTAAATGCATTTTATCATTGTTGAATGGAGTAGATATGGGAAATTGGTTACTGGTTACCAGGGTTAGGGGTGAGAGAAGGGGAACATACAGGGTAACATATCTTGAATATGTGCCATATCTTTGTGATGAGGAAGCCGTTTTGAATCTCGTTTGTGGTAGCTACATGAATCTCCACGTGCAATAATATCTCAAAGAACCACACAAACCCCTACAAATGAGTACATGTAAAACTTGTGAAATCTGAATTCTATGGATTATATCAATGTCAAGTTCCTGCTTTTGATAGTGCGCTGTAGTCATGTAAGTTATTGCAAAACAAAGTGAATGTCAGTTAATAACTCTTGGTAAAACAAGTAGGAAAAGAAATTTAAGTTATACTAATTGGTTCAAAATTGAACATATTTTTGTTATACCACAATTTTAAATTGGATTATTTCATGTATAACTATAATGGAAAATATGACTACATCTATATAGGGGAATTTCTTTTAATAAATCAGCTCTCTAGCCATTTTAAATAGGAATTCAATAAATAGTACTTCAAATTCAGAAACAAAGTAACATAAGCATATTATTTTAAAATATAGACCTAAATAGCAAAAGAAACATGTATGAATTAACAGATGGATTGGTCCAGAAAATTGATTTTCATTAGAATCCTATGTGATCATTTTGAGAGTGAACATATATTACTCTGACAAAAATAAAATTTAATTAAAAATGGCTTGTAATATATTAAGGAAAGCTATGGGACAGGGTTATTAGGTTACTTAAAAAACTATGTCAAACTATCTGTTCAAAAGAAAATTGGACCATATATAAATAAAATGTAATTTTTAACTTACCAAATCAGGGGTGCCTATATCTTTTCAAAGTAATGTTTTTCATATTCATTGGATGAATATATAGAAGTGGAATTGTTGGAGCACATGGTAGTACTGTTTGTAATTTTTGTAGTAAACTCCATACAGTCCATAGAGTTACCAATTTACATTCCTATTAATGGTCAATGAAGTTTTTTTTTTTTTCCACACCCTTGCCAAACTTGTTTCTTACGTTTTTTAGATAGAACATTTTCTCAGGTGTCAGGTGATTGCTCATTGTGGTTTTGATTGGCATTCCCTAATCATGAGCTTCCCCCCGCCCCCCACAAGTGTCTGTTTACTATGCCTTTTTAGAGAAGTGTTTCTTAGAAACTGGCCATTTTTTGATTGGGTGATTGTTATTGCTGCTATTGTTGAGTTGTATGAGTTATTTATATATTTTGCATAGTAATTCCTCACTGAATATATGAGTTGCAAATAACTGTCTCAAGCATTAGGTTGCCTGTTAACTTTTGTGGTGGTTTCTTTTACGTGTAGAAGCTTTTTAGTTTGATTTGTCCCATTCTCTTATTTTTGTTTCCTTGTCGTTGGAGTCAGTTCCCCCAGATGTCTCTAGATATCAAGAAGAATATTACCTATTTTTTCTTCTCGGTATTTTATAGTTTCAGTTCATAGATTCAAGTCTTTAATCCATTTTAAATGAAAATTTTTGTATGGTATAAGGTCCATTGTGACTGCAGTTCAGAAGGCAACTTAAATGATGAAATAATGTTCCTTACTGGCAGTCTGCATTGACTTCTTTGTTTTAGAAATGAGTTCACTCAACTTGAGAGTTCTCTCCAAACAAGTTTAAACAACTGGATAGTAGGAAGTAAGCAGAGATTCATATCCATTTTTTGAATTTGTAATCTAACCTTTCTTTTTAACCCAAACTTTTACTAACCAGTGGGAATGGGCTAGAGTGGCTAAGTATCTGCTGCATGATTTCTTAGGTGTATGTGCTGCTATAAATAAAACCACACAATATTTCATTTTAGATTTGAAAAGCTATTCAGATAGGATAAAATCGAGTTAGTGAATTTACCTAACTATAGGTAAATTTTGTAGAGAATGAAAACTATTTTGTTCTCGTAGGCAGTTTTGTGAATGGCACAGGAAATGATCCTGATTCTTCATGGCCTATAGTGCCAATCAGAAAAATAGTGTGGTATACACACTGATCACATGTTTCGTAATGGTACTATTCGGGCTATAAGACCAGTCAATTTTTCCACACCCCAAAAATGTGTCTTATCCCCCTAAATTAATGACAGATGTAGATTAAACAACACTGCCAGGTTCCTGCATAGAACAAACTTTGTAAACTGTGTTTTAGTGGTAAAACATCAATATTCAGATATATCTACATTGGTACTGAATATTTGTACCAATTGATAAATGAGAGCTATTCCAGGATCATGTCTGATAGTGACAAATTTTAGTAGTATCTAGAAGTTTATTTTCTCTAATCAAATCTCAAGTATGCCTAACTTTCCACTGAATTTTAATAATCTAAATCGTGTAGTCCTTTTCAAGCCTAATCTTTGGGTGATTGCATATTATCAAATTATCTCCCTTTCCACAAATAAGATAATTTGGAGTAGAATAAAAATACTCTTTGAGTGTTTAACAAATACCTGAATGTGGAGTGAAATTCTGAGTCTCCTTTAAGTAAATCATTTAACTTGTAATGTGTTTAATTATCTTTATACTTAAATTTATTTCTAGACAGGAGTGTTTTTAAATACAATTGACTTGAAAATATCGGACTATATCTACAGGTATAAAATTTACAGATTCAGTGTGCAATCCAGGTATTCAAATTGGAAAAATAAATCGTTCTTGAATTTCTTGAAGTCTGTTTTCCAGCTGCTATGTATTAGTTGTCAGTCTTACTCTCCTCCTCCAGATGCTAATTTTCCAGATTGTGTTCCCTCAGGCAGTGCTGGAAATGCAAGGACCCTAGTCTTCAGTTTCTTATAGTTACTCTAAGAATGTCAAATATTACATTAAATGTTCACTTTGCATCAGTGTTTAAACTCCTTCCTAATTTCAAGGGTCTTTTTTAAAGTTGGGAAACTGACTAGGAGGAACTGAAGAAAAAAAAATCTCTTCACTGACCCTCTAAAGTTAAATATTAAAATAGAAAGCTGAAGGTATAGTGCTCATTCTTTTGTTAGATATTTAAAAATTTACTGATGAGTCCAAGAAAAAGGGCATAATGAATCTACATCTTCTCAAAAAATTAATGAAAAATATATATGTGTATATAATCAAAGACTGTGTCTACTTCTATAAATTGAGCATTGGAAGATATGCACCTCTGATGTTGCAAATTTTTGCTAGAGGTAATTTTTACTAGGTGGCAAATTAGTAGGAAGATGTATGAAATTTAAGAACTCTGGCAGATTCATCTGATTGCAGGTGTATATACATTTCTAAAGAAAAATTGTTCTCTAAGAGTGCTTAATTGTATATGACTTTCAGAAAGCATCATAACCATTTTCTCTGTTTTTAAGAACACATGATCTGGCCTAAGGGATGACACCTACTAATTGACAGAAGGATAAAGTAGATTTGATGGATTCATAATTTTTCATATAAATACTCTGTCTTTGAAATTGAGAAGTCTAAACCTCACACATTCATTTGACACATAATTTAGATAAAATTCAAAAATATAAGCTTGTTTTACAAATAACGCTTTCCATAAAATACATTTTTAATCTGGTTATTATTTGGTCCCACTTACTGAAAATGCACACATATCAATCCACAAGCACAAATGTGCACACAAATTTTATTTTTTTTAATTTTTTTAATTGTTATTTTTATTTATGTCTTACATTACTGTGTATTCCCTGTAGGTTTCCCACCACCAATTCACCCATGAACTGTCACCACAGTCCCCTGTGCTCCCCTCCCTTGTTCTGAGCCCCAATCTTCCCCCCTCTCTCGCTGATTGTCACTCTTGTATTTGGTTACCCTATGTTCCTGTTATAAGTGAGACCATTCAATATTTTTCTTTTTCCTTTGGCTTACTTTGCTGAGCATGATCCCTTCTAGTTCCATCCTTGTTGCTGCGAATTGCATGTTTATCTTTTTTGAATGCTGAATAGTATTCCATTGTGTATATGTACCACATCTTCTTGATCCAGTCATCTGTTTTGGGGTATCTGGGTTGTTTCCATATCTTCGCTATTGTAAACTGTGCTGCAATAAACATATGGGTGCATGTATCCTTTTGGAATAGTGTTTTTGTGTCCTTTGGGTAGATTCCCAAGAGTGGTATTGCTGGGTTGTATGGAAGCTCCACTTTTATCAGTTTCAGGAAACGCCATAGGGCTTTCCATAGTGGTTGGATCAGTTTGCAATCCCACCAGCAGTGGGATTTTTACTTTTACTCCACATCCTTGCCAGCATTTGTTGTTGCCTGTTTTTTTTTTTTTTTTTTTTTGATGAGCGCCATTCTCACTAACTTGAGGTGGTATCTCATTGTGGTTTTGATTTGCATTTCCCTGATCATAAGTGATGTTGAACATTTTTTCATATAGCTGTTGGCCATTTGCTTTTCTTCTTTGGAGAAGTGTCTTTTTAGCTCTTCTGCACATTTTTTGACTGCATTGTTGACTTTTATTTGTTGTTGAGTTGTGTGAGCTCCTTGTAGACTTTCGTTACCAGTCCTTTATCGTTTGTATTGTGTGCAAAGATTTTCTCCCAGTTAGTAGGGTGTCTGTTTGTTTTGGTTATTGTCTCTTTTACTGTACAGAAGCTTTTTAATTTGATGTAGCCCCAGCTGTTTATCTTTTCCTTGACTTCCTTTGCTTTTTGGGATGTGTCTTTCAAGATTTTGCTGAGATGTATGTCGTGTAGAGTTTTGCCTATATTTTCTTCTATAACCTTTATTGTTTCACGTCTTACATCCAGGTCTTTCATCCATTTTGAGTTGGTTTTTGTGCATCGTGTGAGGTAGTAGTCTAGCTTCATTTTTTTGCATGTAGCAGTCCAGTTTTCCCAACACCATTTATTGAACAAGCTAACCTTGTTCCATTGCATATTCTTCGCTCCTTTGTCAAAGATTAGTTGTCCATAGATATGTGGATTTATTTCTGGGTTTTCTATTCGATTCCATTGGTCTGTGCATCTGTTTTTGTTCCAGTACCATTCTGTTTTAATTATTATGACTTTGTAGTATAGTTTGAAATCTGGGCATGTAATCCCTCCATTTTCTTTCTTTTTAGTCAGGAGAGCTTTGGCTATTCGAGTTTTTTTTGTGGTTCCATATGAATTTCGTCAATATTTGTCTATTTCTTTGAAGAATGTCATAGAAATTTTTATTGGAATAGCATTGAATCTGTAAATTGCTTTTGGTAGTAGGGCCATTTTGCTAATATTAATTCTTCCAATCCATGAACATGGGATGTCTTTCCATTTTTTTGTGTCTTCCTCTTTCTATTAATAGTGTCTTATAGTTTTCTTTATATAAGTCCTTTACATCTTTTGTTAGGTTTATTCCCAGGTATTTGATTTTTTTGTTTTCAATTTTGAAGGGGCTGATTCTCTTGATTTCTTCTTCTTCTGACTGAGTTTTTGTATATAGGAAGGCTACTGATTTTTGTGCATTGATTTTGTATCCTGCTATTTTACTGAATTGTCTATAATTTTGAGTCATTTTTCTATGACGTTTTTAGGATTCTCTATGTATATTATATCATCTGCAAAAAGTGATAATTTCTTTCCCTATTTGGATTCCTTGTTTGTCTTTCTCTTGTCTTATTGCTGTGGCTTCCAGTATTATATTGAAAAGCAATGGTGAGAGTTGACATCCTTGCATTGTTCCTGATCTTAGGTGAAAGGCTTTCAGCTTCTCACCAATTAGGATAATATTGGTGGTGGGTTTGTCGTATATGGCTTTTATTATATTGAGGTATGTTCCTTCCATCCCAAGGATTTCAAGGGTTTTTATCATAAATGGATATTGCACTTTGTCGAATGCTTTCTCAGCATCTATTGTTATGATCACATGTTTTTTATTTTTCTTTTTGTTGATGTGTTGGATTACATTGATTGATTTTCGGATGTTGAACCATCCTTGTGTCCCTGGAATAAATCCCACTTGGTCGTGGTGTATTACCTTTGGGATGCATTGTTGGATCCTGTTGGCTAATATTTTGTTGAATATTTTGCATCAGTGTTCATTAGAGAGTTTGGTCTGTAGTTTTATTTTCTTGTGTTGTCTTTGTTTGGTTTTGGTATTAGTGTAATGTTGGCTTCATAGAATGTGTTTGGTAATATTCCTTCCTTCTCAATTTTTTTAAAGAGTTTGTGTAAGATAGGGCTTAGTTCATTTTTGAACATTTGGTAGCATTCGTTTATGAAGCCGTCTGGTCCTGGGCTTTTGTTTTGGGTGAGGGTTTTGATTACTGTTTCAATTTCACTGTGATTGGCCTGTTTAGATGTTCTATATCTTCTTTATCTAGTTTTGGGTGATTGCATAGTTCTAGGAATTTATCCATTTCCTCTAAATTGTTGAACTTGTTTCCATATAGCTGTTAGTAATAATTACTGATTATTCTTTTGATTTCTGTTGTGTCCGTTATTATTTCTCCTCTTTCATTTATGATCCTATTTATTTGCGTTTTCTCCCAACTTTTCTTTGTAAGCCTGGCTAGAGGTTTGTCTATTTTGTTTACTTTTTCAAAGAACCAGCTTTTGGTTTCATTCATCTTCTGGATTTTTTTTTTTTCTTTATTTCTGTTTCATTTATTTCTGCTTTGGTTTTTATGATTTCCTTTCTCATGTTGGTTTTTCGGTTTTCTGGTTCATTTTCTAGTTCTTTGAGATGGGAGATTAGATTGTTTCTTTGGGTTGTTTCTTGTTTCTTGATGTGAGCCTGTATTGCAATATATTTCCCTCTTATTACTGCTTTTGCTGTGTCCCAAGCAGTCTGGAACATTGTGTCTTCTTTGTCATTCATTTCTAGGTATGTTTTAATTTCTTCTTTGATCTCCTCATTAATCCAGTGGTCTTCCAGCAGTGTGTGTTTCAATCTCCATGAAGTAAGAGGGTTCCTTTTTTACTTTTCATGGTTTATTTCTAATTTGATTGCTTTATGATCGGAGAAGATAGTAGGTATGATTTTGATCTTAGTGTATCTCTTGTGGTTTGTTTTGTGACCAGTATGTGATCAATCTTGGAGTGTGATCCATGTGTACACACAAATTTTAAAGAGAATGCTACCTTTTGTTGTTTAATAATTCTTATGCTTTATTTAACAAAGTGGCCATCATTTTCAGTTTTTTAAATTGCCCAACTTATGTGTGATAGTTGGAATTAGTTTGGATACATGTGCAGTAAATTCTAATCTTTCAGAAACCATATGTATGTATCGCATACACACACAATTTACTTACCTATAAGTATTAGGATAATTACTAGCATAAAAAGTCAGATAAGGGCCTAAGAGAGCAGGAGCCATGGACCACTGCCTCCTAAAATAAGAAGGCATGTCCATTTATATCACAGAGTCTTAGAAAGAGTAGCATTTTATTTTAGAATGACGATGTAAAAGATTTGGAAGCTATTCGCCACCTTTAAGCTATCCACCACATGGCAACACTAGCCCAATTTAACCTTTAGTCAACCAGAGGCTTCTCCTCTTCTCTCATTCTGCCTACTTGAAATACTTCCATTTTGAACCCTACTTGCTTTTTTCTTTAGGGAAGATTAAATCTGACCCAAGTTTTTATATGAAGTAACTTGCCAGATTTAGTCACCTAACTAAAGTTTAAAAGGGAGGGGGTGGAGACTGAGATAAAATACATAAAAGGTTTATAAAGTCACTAGTGCTTCATTATTAACTAGAGGCCAAACATGTCAATGTTTTGGTTTTTTAATTTTTGCTGAATCAATCTAGTATAATAAGCCAAAAAACTGAGAGTGGGGGAATAAGGAGATATACACTGGACCTCCATTAACCTGTTGAGTGAGTGGACTGCTGTTTGAAGACACTTCATGAATATCCTGATCCATATTCTGTGAAATATTCAGAATTTTAATAAGGACACACCGCATGTATACATTATTAGTTGCACAGATAAGATGAAAATGAGTCCACTGTCTGAATGTATAACTAGTCCAAGTTCAAATGTGACTTAGGTATTCTAGCTAATGTTTGAAGCTCAAAATAAGAATTTGAAACATAAATTTCAAACAGGCTGTACTATCTTTTTCTGTACCTAACTTTTTTGAAATAAAATGTATTCAGTATATTGGTATTTAAAACAAAACTAGTATTCCTATGGCAGGAAATATATAAAATATAAGCAAATGAAATTTTAGGTGGTCTAACTTTGAAAAACGTTTTTCCTTGACCCAGTTGTCAATGACAACTTTAGAGACGTTGGTTTGTGTAATCTTAGTTTTGATGGATTTCAGGGTCTTGCATTTCACTCTTAAAAGATGGATTTGGCTCTGATTTTCTATTGTGCATCTTGAAATTCCATTGATAAAATTAAAATCGCTACTATCTTATCCCACAACAAAAATGATATTGAAAAGTAAGCACTAAATGACTGTTTTCACTGTCATTCTTACTAGCAGATAGCATTGTTAGTGAAATAAACTTTTTGTATTCATTGAGTTCATTATCTGGGTTTACAATAAAAGTGCATTTAAGGTCAAGAAAAGGATGCATCAAGTTTAGGTCAAGTTAATCTTATCATTTACCTAAGGACAGTATTTTAATGTATTGTCTAAAGTTGAGATCACTTGTGTTATTTACTAGTCCTACTGTTAGTAAAACAGCTACTGGATTTAGCAACGTCCTTTTTTTAAAAAAAAAGAGATTTATTATTTTATTTATACATACAAGCTGGGGTACAGGCAGGCCCACAACATCCTTTTTAATGTTAAAAAAAAAACCCTACTTATTCTCTTAGAAAAATATTAGCAGGTCAAGGAATTCTGACTTCTATCTTGCATATGTGAAAGATTAGAGTTTGGAGAGATGATTTGTTACATAGTGTAGCTGGTAGTGTTTAGGACATTTTATATAGCTTTAAAATGTCTCCAGCTGCTATTGGAAATGAAAAGCTCAAGAGAATTAAATTTTAGAAATCTCTTCATGCTACCATAGATTCTGAGTTTATGTATTTCCAGGTTTCATTTGATTGGTTGACCTTTTCTGATGGAGTAAAATCCAGACTCCATCTACATTCCAAATAACTAGGAAAAGAAGAAATCAAGCAAGATTTTAAAGCAATGCCTGACAATGAACTAAGTGCAGATTTTGTAAATTTTTGTTACATGTTATAGTATAACCCACATCCTTGTCAATGTCTACATTGATTCCATTTATTTTTAAATGATCATTCAAAACGTATGACTTCTTCCATTGCTGCCTATCCAAATTTTATTATTTAAAAGCTAGTGACCAAGGGACTACACCTCAGGACAGCAATTTAATATTATATAAAATTGAACATCTATGTAAAAAAAATTAAAAACTTGAAAAATAAAACTAGTGGCCATAATTATATCTTCTCAAACATCTATTTTACCTGTTCAGGTTTCCTCTCAATGATCTATTGAAATAACTGAAATATGTTTGAAAAAGAAAAGCAATTGAAAAATTCTCCCCTACATCTGATTTCTTATTATTTAATAAGAAATATTCTTAATATTTATCACTGTTAATGAAATTCACTAGAAATAATTACAATGAATAAAAAAATACCTTACAGATTTTCAGTGTTAAAATGAAAATGAAAAGTTTTAATTAAGGTTTAAGAATACAGTAGAGAAAATCAAGGTTATTTAGAAAGATTCCCTATAGCTACCTGTAATGATTAGGCAAAGTATCATTAGTTCTTTTCTTGGGTTGAAAAAGTTTCGCTGCAAGTTGACACCCAATATTTACGGACTTAAAGCAAACACACACATAGCCATAGACTCAAAAGACACTTGGACAATTTTTCTATTTCATATTTCAAGGTGTTTCTGCAATACTGAATTTTTTAAATTACATTTTGATTGTAGCGCTTATAAATTCTATTGAACTATAAAGTAATAAGTATAAATGATATGGTGCAAGTGTTAAAAATAAATAATATTCTTTCCACTGTGAGAAAGTTGTAATAGTTAAGATTTGAAGAAAAATGCTGTAGTAAGACTGAATAAGTGCAGAAGGAGAAAGGTAGGCTCACACAGTGAATGCAAATGGATGTAGAGACCACGATCAGCTGAACTTTTGGCTGATATGCCAAAGTCATAAAAATAAGGTCCAAAGAAAGATCCCTGAGCTTCTGGAACTCACCCTGAGGTTTGACTACATAGATCATTTAAAATGACATGGAGGCCTGAATAATTCCATAGTTTGTTCTATAGCAATGCAGCTGCCACTTTGAATATTTTAGGAAACACAACACTGTTTGATGCCATAAGATGGTAGTTTTGAATTTTGGAGACCAACGACAGGGCTGAATAGTTGCATGAAAATTATATAAATGAAGTCTAGGGCTTTATTGCTTTTTTTAAAATTTGATACAACATAAAGATTATATCTTGTTTTTCGTCTCCATCAATTACCCAAGGGGAATACAAAATGTAAAAAACATAAATAACAATAAAAATATTTTAAAAAATCGTGTGATGTATGGAATGTTTAAGTTACTGGTTCAGTGGAAGACTGAAGGAGTAAAATGAATCATAGATGAAGAGGATAACTACTGTATCAGAAAATGCTTCGAAATAAACTATTCACACCTACTTTTAGACTTCATAGGTTTTAACTGTTAAGAGAATAACAATTTCTGTGTCTCCTTTCTAAATCTTTGATAGTAAGAGATAACGATTTTTTATTCTGCTTAAGAAATCAAAAATCTCATTCAATCTGATTGATTTAATTTCCCTCATAAGTGATGTGCATTTTTTCATGTGCCTGTTGACCATCTGTGTCTTCTTTGAACAACTATATTCAGGTCTTCTGCCCATTTTTAAATTTGTGTTTTATTGAGTTGTATGAGTTTTATCCCCACATATTTTGGATATTCCTTGTTGGGTATGTGATTTTTGAATATCTTGTCCCATTAACTAGGTTGCTTTTAATTTTTCTCATCTTTTTTTGCTAAGCAGAAGCTTTTTAGTTTGTATTATTATTTATTTATTTTTACTTTTGTTTTCCTTGCTATCAAGTCAAAATATTGAGGGGATGATGCTACTTGAAATAAGTCAGATGGGGAAAAGCAAATACCATATTTCCCTCAAATGTGGAATGTAAAGAAACAAATGAATAAATAAGACAGAAAATAAGCTCTTAGACAAAAGAAAAAAATGGTGATTAACCAGAGATAAAGGAGGAAAAGGGGATGAGTTTATTGGGTTAAGGGCATCGATAGCATGGTGCTATGTAGAGACTAGACTTTCGGTGGTTATCAAATGTAGTGTATATAGATGTAGAATCATGATGCTGAATATACCTGAAACCTATAAAATGTTAAAAACCAATGTTATATCAATAAAAACTAAGAACAAAACAAGAAAAAAAAAAACAAAATAATACAGAAATAAAATCTAAGTGCTAGCATAACTGCTATCATGTTTCAGAATAGTCAGATTCAGTTGATTGTACTTTCATAATAGCTTTTTCAATACCGTCATGGTCCTTTCCATCTAATCCATTGCTTCTATCCTCCCTAAGTGTCTTAAACTTCATGACTGCTGGTTTCTATACACTATAGTCATGGAGATCTTTCTTTGTTTTTATGATGTTAGCTTAATTACACAAGAAATACATGACCACTCTATGGGGAAAAAAAAATGCACAGAAGCAAAAAATACTTAAATAAACACAAACTTCACCTTAATAAGCTAATAAAGTCATCAAAAGCAAATTCAGAGATTTGAAAGAAAAGGCAACTGAGGCCAAAAGTCTTACTATGTTAAAACCACTGCAGGAAATGTTTTGTAAATTTGTTTAGCCTGCTTTCTCTTCTAAAGAAATATGCTGTGACTGATATCTCTCATGAGACATCTGACAAAGTCTGGTAGAACACACATTTCCCTTTTAGGGAAGAAACCATTATAATTTAGGTAGATTCTTCCATTCCTCATTTGTTATGGTGTTCTTATTTCTAGCATTTATTTTTGGATCTTTCTTAGAATTTCCTTGTCTCTTATATAGCTCATCTGTTCTTTTCATACTGTCCATTTACCAGATTCTGTGTTCTTGAGCTCTCTGAGACACTGAAATAATGGCGACTCAATCCTGTAGGCACCAAACAAAATTTATTAATGTTTATGCAATTCAGCATGATGGAGTCAGTATCAGGTACAGGGTCTGTAGGCTGCATCTGATGAAACAGGTGGAGGCTTTAAGCAGCTTTAATACAGTATAATTAAAGGGTTGGGATCCTTATTTTTTCTTTCCATCTCTCAAACAAATGACTTCCTTGTGCCTGTGACCTCTTCATGATAGATTTCCTATCATTAGCCTAGAGGGTTGTTAGCCTACTGGGTTTGTTAGTGGTTAGTAACTTTCATCTGAAGTTTGTAATGGGACAGGGTTCCTTCTTAAAGATAAGGGGCAGTTATGATGAGTGTGTGGGTATGTGACCTGTCTTGCATCTCCAGTGAAGAAAATACTATTGATACTTTCTACTTTATATGACTTGATTGGCCTTAGTCTCATGGGGTTTCCTGTGACTCACTGGACTCTATCTCCTGCCTAAAACATGTCTCAATACCCATTAGAACTCTTAACATATTAATCAAAATTACTTTAAATTCCTGGTCTGATTATCCTGTAACACACATCTCCATAAAAAGAGGAGGTATCAGATTCCCCACCCCCATTTACACACCGCTACCTTGGACTAGCTACCAGGAACTATGGGCAGAGCTGAGCAACGTGATGAGCAACAAGGTGAAGCTCTGTAACACAAAGGAAGGTAGGCTCAGGAGAGAACCAGATTCCACTTGCTTCTCAGCTTTGGACTTGTACTAGAGACTCAGGGGACTTGGAGACAAGTGGAGGAGAGGCAGGCAGAGACACATGGGTGAGAGACACATGGTGAAGCTGACTGTGGCAACCATTACCTTGATTTATACTTTGAGTTCATTCTTTTGTCCCAGACTTTCCTGCCATCTTTTGCCCCCTTTTTATGATTCCCCACCAGAAAGTGCTACAGACACATGGCAAGTTTTTGGGGGCTTTAGCAGCCCTGCTTTGGTCCTGGTTCAGGCCAACCCTCTTTGGCTGAGTATTTACCCTTGAGGAGATGGGTAATTTGGGGCATTTTATTGGGAAATGACTATTCTTTCTTCCCTTCTCTCTCTCTATGCCTGTTAAAGTTCTTTCACACTTCATCTTCATATGGATAGCCAAACTCCTCTAGAGCATGCAAATTTGGGGGTCCAAGACACCCCTCATCTGTGCACTAACAACCCCTGACATTTGGGGGATGTTTCTGATATTCTGTTTCCTCAAATTGTATGTTTTGTGCTTTAGATATTTCCTTTGTGATTTTTGATGGCTGGACATGATGTAGCAGATAAAGGAAACTTTTATAAATAGGAATTTACTTACAAAAATAGGATGGTAAATTGTAGAGGGAGAAAAAGCTTTCTATAATTTTATGATTAGATCTCCGTATTTTATTCTACCTATGCCTCTGGAACTTCACATGTGTTTCTCTTCGCACCCTCTCCTTAGGTGGAACTGGGTAACTAAATGGACTGGAATTGAGTATTTTCTTGTAGAAAAGGAGAGTCAGCTGAAGTTGGGTGTTTCTTTTCCTCCAAGGCAGTTGAACTCTGATAAAATCCCAATTGCTTCAATCTGGTTAAGTAGCTTCCCCTGAGGGCAAGCCTCCTTAGGAAGGACAGAATGCTCTGGTGCATTTGAAAATGGTTTCTTTTCCCCTTGTGACTTGCTAGATCTAAGGGGATATTTCTCTGATATTTACCTTGAGAATATGGTGGTGCTCTTGAAGATAAATCTCATCAAATTGAATTGATTTCCCTATGGGTTGGTCTTCTGGAAGTTTTATCTATTAGAGTTGTCTACACTGAGTCTCCAGCAATTTGTTAATGCAGCTGAGATTTTCCTACCCTTGTTGGTTCATATGGAAGTTCCAGACCATAGATTTCTCCTCTGGTAAGATACAATTCTCTATTCATCTGCTGGTCTCTCCAATTTAGGGTTGGTGGTTTGCCAGTGGGGTGGCAGGTTTTATATTTCTCACATCCTAGACAGGAAAATGGGTGCTGATAATAACATTTTGGTAATGATCCCTGCTAATAAAGTAAGCTCTTCCCATGTAGAAATTTAAAGTTTAAGAACAACTATTTTGTTTTGAAGTGTCTTCCCCCCTTTTCTGTTCTGTTCCTAAAGACAAAGTATCAGAATGTTTAATCTCCTTCTTTTACTATCTTGGTTCTCTCAACTTCCCTTGGGCAATTTATCCACTTTCATTTGTTAATATTCAAAAATAGCCTTTCACATGTCTCCTCAAAATGATGATTCATTTTTATGAATTTTAATCCATATTATTTTTCTACTTTGAATAAATGCAATCTATTTCAAGAACTACCTTAAATTTTTTTTTTTTCTGTACTGCTCACATCTGCTTGGGTACTGCTACCAGGTTATATATTACTCTACCTGGAAAAGAGTCTAGTTATGGAACTACCAAATATTCAGGAAAATTGAAGGAAAGAAAAGGGAGCTGAGACCAGATGTCTTAATAGATTAAAACCACTACAGAAAATGTACATTTTAAGTAAATATCTGTTTAGCCTACTTTCTATTCCAAAGAAATGTCGCTGGGACTGATATCACTCAGGAAACATCTGACTGAAAGCTTGGCAGAACACACATTTCCCTTTTAGGGAAAGAACCATTATAATTTAGGCAGTTTCTTTCATCCTCAGTCAATGAGCCACACAGTAAGTAGTTTTGTCAGAGATTGATTTTTCTCCTGGGTTTGCTATATGAAGGCTAAGGTATCTAATTGCTCTTGACTTTTTATAATAAATGTAGTTTAAGCAAAAAATTATCTTTCTCTCGTGGGAAATTCATATCTAATCTTCTTCCAAATTTAGGTGAAGTTACTCTCCAATTCTGAAACGTGTTCCCCACATTGAAAAAGACTCACGATGTGGAAATCTATGCAGAAGAGTCTATGCCTCAAGATGTTGGTGTCACCACTGTGAGTTTCCCCAAATTCAGTAGAATATTGATTGCAGATATCAAATAGTATTTTCACATCAATCATCCCACTTGATCTTACTGCATCACCCCTTATAAAGTTTGATAAGGGGAAGTTATAATTTCCTACATTTATTTCTTCCAAAATTTAAGCAGTCTTTGAAATGGAGCTATGATTTAATTATTGGTGAGTATAAAACTTATTTCCTTTGCATTATATATAGCATACATTCCTTAAAGTTATAATGTGTGGTTGATATCATGTGGTATTTGGTTTGACTTGCAAAAATATAAAACAAAGGTCATTTTCAGAGAATGTGCACATTTTTTATTGTGGTAAAAATATTCAGTGTACAATCTTAACCATTTTAAGCGTACAAATCAGTAGTGCTAAGTATATTTACACAATTGTACAAAGAGCTCTAAAACTTTTCTCTTAAAAAACTAAAACTCTATACCACTAAATACTAACTGTCCCTCCTCCCAGCCCTTGACAATTACTTTGCTACTTTCTGCTTTTACGTCTTTTATTGTTTTATATATTCTATATGAGTGAAAACATACAGTATTTGCTTTTCTGTAAGTCAGTTTTTTCTGCAGAGCATGATAATTAGCCATGTTGTAGTAAAAGGAATTTTTTTTTGTTTTTATGCCTCATAATATTTCATTATCTCTATATACCATACTTTATCCATTCATCTGATGGACATTTAAACTGTTTTAACTATTTTAAATAATGCCGCAGTAAACAAGAGTGTGCACATAGACTTTCAAGATCCTCCTTTGAATACCTTTGAATATGTACTCAGAATGGTATTGTTGGATCATATGATAATGCTTTTTCTAACTTTTTTTAAATATAATAGATATTTATTTTTGTTATTCGTATCTTTTACATTATTATGTATTCCCCATAAGTTACCCACTACCTGTTCACCCGTGGAGCCATCACCATAGTTCTCCGCGCTCCCCTCCTCCCCCCTC
>PVIJ01015942.1:22326-34609 GCA_004024925.1 Scalopus aquaticus
TTATTTGGCTCCCCTATATTCCTGTTATAAGTGAAACCATTCGATATTTTTCTCTTTCTTTCTGGCTTATTTCACTGATCATGATCCCCTCTAGGTCCATCCATGTTGCTGCGAATTGCATGTGTTTGTCTTTTTTGAATGCTGAATAGTATTCCATTGTATATATGTACCACATCTTCTTGATCCAGTCATCTATTTTTGGGCATTTGGGTTGTTTCCATACCTTAGCTATTGTAAACAGTGCCGCAATTTTCTAACTTTTTGAGGAATTTCCATATTATTTTCCATAGTGACTATACCAATTAGCATTCCTACAACTGTGCCAGGTTCCAATTTTTTCATATCCTTATCAATACTCATTTCCTATTCTTTTTATAGTGATTATTTTAATGGCTTTGAGGTAATATTACACAATGGTTTTTATTTGCATTTCTCTTATGATTAGAGATATTGGGTATCCTTTATCTTGTCATATGCTTGTTGACCATTTGTATATTTTTTGAAGAGTGTCTATTTCAGTTACATGCCCATCTTTCAATCCAGTTACCTATATATAGTTGTTGACTTGTGGAAATTCTATATATTTTGGATGGAATAAGACAGATGTTTTAAACACAAAGATAATTATTACATAATATATAGGGAATTGTATAAAAATGGTCTTTCTCAAAAGAAAACAGTGAAACTTATATACGTTTCTTATGAAAATGTTACTTATATGTTAGTAAAAATGTCATTCCATCTTAATACTAGACCGTACATCAAAAGAGAGTAAGAATTCAAATTTAAACAGTGACAAGTAATCTTAGAAACTAAGTTTTCACTTTCACTAAAAGAAACTTAAAAAAAAAATCTAATCCTTTATTAGCACTGTTGTAGAGAAATTACTCCAAAAGATCTCATGATAGAACTACTGAAGTCATTGTTGTAGGCTGATTATAAATTATTTGTGATCTATGATAAATAAAATTCTAAAAAAAAGTAGTTATCCAAAGGAAACTTAGTGTGTTCCAATATGCTCTTAGGAAACATACCGTATGAGAAGCATAATTTCCAACTTTTTGAGGAGCTGTGAGATTTTATTTAAATCCTGATAATGAAAGTTATTCACTTATTTATTAAGCATGTATTTACCAAATGCCTACTATGTGTCAGGCATTATTCTAGGAACACTGATTATTGAAAAAGAACAGACAAAAATCTTTTCACCAATGCTTATATTCTAGCAGATAAAGACGGACAAGGAGCAAAATAAAAAAGCATAATGAAGTAGTATATCAGATTTTGATAACTGCTAAAGAAAAAAATGAAGACACAACTTAGGAGATGGAAGCGTCTCATAAGGGAATTGAAATCTGGGCAAAGATCCAAAATTGATGAAATATATCACTATTTGTGGGAAGATCAAGAAGAGGAGCATGTGCAAAATCCTTAGGTCAAAATATTTCCAGAGTGTTCAAGGAATAATGAGAGATTAGTGTGCTGGGGAACTAACAAAGAGATATGAGCAGAGAAGAAAAGAATGTCAAAATCAGGTACAATCCTGTAGGCCACCAGAAGGTTCTGATAATTCTCTGAAGCAACTAAAGGGTTTTAAGAACAAGAGTAACATGATCTGACCAGTCATAAGGGACCAGAGTGGGATCAGAGTACAAATTCAGAGGCCACAGTAATATAATCTTAGTGAGAAATGGTTATGACTTCGGTTAGGGTACCAGTATATGAAGATAATATGTGGAAAGATGGTGAAGGGCATATTTTTAAATATGCAAGAGGTAATGGAAAAACACATTGTTTTAGTTAAAGGCATGTATATTTCATCTACACTAAACAGAGACGGTATACTGTGTATATAGGCAGGTGATGATAGGAACTTCTAGATATTTTATTTTTATGAATTTTTTCTCACTTAAATGGTAGCAGTCACCAACTATGAGTGAGGCAAGTGAACAGATCAGGCAAGTATTTAATTGTTATGCAACTCTATGTATTACATGCGCATTGAATTACATATTCAACATGTATTTAAAGTGCAAACAGCATAATAGTATGTTATTCTCTGGCCATATTTTGGTGTGTAGGATCAGAGGAAGCAGAGAATTGGATTTACCCATGATTGGGGTTTTGCCAGTGTGAGTACAACATAAAAATAAGTGATGAGAATTGAGAGTATATGTAAGGGAATAATTTTAATGGTGGAATATAGACTCAAAACCTAAATAGAAACTAATGATATGTGTGTGGCAATGTATGATAAAATTGTAGTCAGGTCAATAAATTTACACCTAGTTGATGTGAAAAAACTGATGGAGTTGCATCATTAAAAGGAGTGACCTGAAGATGAATCACTAGAGAGTGATACACATGATCTTAAAATTATGAAGGATCATAGTTATAATGGCATAATCTAGGGCATGATCAAGGAATTGAAAGGTGGCATAGGGTGAAAGAAAGACCATTGGAGGAGGAACTGAAACAGTGAGTAAAAGAAGGACCATATACGTATATGATGATATCTAAGAAGTCTAAGAGTAGTGTTAGAAAAAAAAGGCAGTAAAGAGTAACTTAGATCTTCAAGGAATGTAAGGAGTCCCTTGGTATGCACATTCTGTAATCATTCAATTGCCTACAATGCAAAGATGAATGATTTAAGGGAGGGAAGGAGGAAAATGACTTAGGAGCATAATGCAGAGAAAAGAACAATGATCCGGGTGTGTGAATGAGAAAAGACTGGCTGTTAAGCTCTCTTCTAGGCATGTCAACTTTATTACTTTTGTGAGAATAGATATACCTATGGGGATTGGCTACCTCTATATAATGACCTTTTTAACATATAACTTTTCCCCAGCTTGCGTGGATGAAGCTTGCATGAGCTGGGCAGGGTTTTGTACTTAGTGGAGTTTCCATACATCTCCTTCAAATTAACTATAAGTTCTGAAGTCCCTGGTTATTACCTGAGATATAAACTTTGGAGAATTATGTTAAAGATTACTCCTTAGGAATGGTTTTCCTCATGTGCCAAGACTGTAAGATAACTTTATTAGGAAACTACACTAGCATCAGCAAGTGTGAGGGAAACCAGATATTTTGAATCACAAATTTTCTCAGTTAGCCAATGAATGGTCCTAGAGATAAGCAAACTGGTATTGCTACTGTATTTCTCCCAAGCTGTCTTTGGAGATGGGTTTGTTACTATCAGGAGAATCTTAGACTGCAGCTCTGCTAATTACCAGGAAAAGGAATATTATATATGAGCTATCAATCTTCACAAAAGTTTTAGATAAGGTAAGGGAGAACTGAGATCATAAGGTCTGATTTCAAGTGTTTTGTAGCTTTTATCCTTTTCAAAGATCTCAGTTATTGTAAGGTCACCTGTATTATGCTCAGACTAGGTGAACCAAACCATGTTGATTATTTTTATATGGTGGGAGTAGAAATTTTCCTCTATTTTCAAAGATTAACATAAAAAATTAGAAATACCCATCTCATTAAATATCCATCTCATCAAATAAAAAATTGTTGATGAAACTCTTCAATTACTTTTCTTATGTATTTTTCTAATCCACCTTTCCACAAGGGAAGGATTTTAGAATATTCATTACCTTAGTGACTATATAATCTTTCTTATAGCCACATTTCATATTGAAGAAGAATACTAAAGTTTTTTGCAGGTGTAGAATTTAAATATCTATAACTACTTAAAATCCCATATATTCTTTCTGATATAGATATACTTGAAAATATATATACATATCTTTTTAGTATATACTAAAAAATACGTTATCAATCTTGAGAATGACCGTTACAAATGTAAACAACTTGTCATCAAAAGCAGAAATTTAATGCCATACAACCCATTTTGCCCTTTTATTTATTTAAAGGTAAACATGAGAGGAATAAAATGCATGACTCTCTGGCAGTTCAAACTTGGTGATACTCAATTACTTGGTGGTAGCTGATGATTAGATTAGATATATCCCAGTACATCACAGAAGGTAAAAAGGTTCCTCCAGAGACAAAGGTGCTTTAGAGCAATTTCACTTCTAATTATGTTTCCTGTAATATTTTGTTTGTGTCTGATTTAAAAGAGGATGTAATCTGCTAGAGAGAAAAAAAATCAAAGATTAACATCACCTTATTATCTAGGATGAAATGGGGCTGGACTCAGGCTGATGTGATGAAAACTATTTATAGAATTTTTTGTTATGTTATTTAAAAGTGAGTATTGCTGCTGGATAGATAATAGAGCACTTGTATTAATTTAGCTTGGTGTACCAGCATAACATCAGCAGACAATGTCTATAATAAAAATGCTTGTCTTTACTGTTATATATCCAAAGAGCATTCTTGTATTTTTTTTCATTCTTGGACTGTGACCTTTGTAAATTCTTTATGATAGGGGAAATGGAAGGGACTGCAACAAATATCAGCCAAGTGCAACTCAATTATGAATCAGAAAGATGACATATTGTGTACTTCATCACCAGTATTAAAAAAACAGTAAACTCATAAAAGCATTCTTTTACACACAATGAAACTAATTTAGGTTGTGACCTTGTTGAGACAGTTAGCTCTAGACATTGTAAAAGTGTACACACTTGTACACACTATTTTTTTGTGTCCATCAAGTTAGGTTAATATGGAAAAATGTTTGGAAATAAACATCAGTGTATTATTGTATGAAATATTGATGTTTATATTTTTTAAATGGAAAAAGAGTTATTATTCTGAACTTTTTAAAAATAGACAAGTCCAATTTATGGTTCTTAATGATCTACAACATGATTTTTATTTTCCATTGTCTTTTTAACATCTCAGTAGAAGTTTTTGCTTGTCCTTGAATATAATCTCAGTCTTTAGTCTGAGTCTTAAAACTCACTTTTAGATAGTAATACATTCTGTCATTAACAGAATTTCAGCTAAATAATTTGTATGATAATTCTCTGCACTAATTAAAATACTTTCATAGTCAGCTTTTTACTGCATTAAAATATCTCCAAAATGTCAGTAGCCAATAGAAGTATTTACTTTTTGCTTTTAGATCCTTGGAATAGCCCTAGTTTTAATGCACTCTCCCAGACATAGCCAGTTTAAGCTAGATCCAAGACTTCAATTCAGCACAGGTCTTTCTCACCTGTCTTCAGCATTCTTCAACTAGTTACTATAAGGTAAATATCAATAGTTTCTCTTTGTAAATAGCAGAAATGTAAGAGATCAAAACAAGTTCTGCAAACACCATTTAAACTTTCTGCTCTTATATCCAATAAACATTCAATTGGCCACAGAAACTCACACAGACAGGCTAAACATCAATGAGGTGAAAAATTAGACCCCTCTCTCACTGAATGATAAGACAAGGACAGAGAAAGAACAAACAACTGTTGGAAAACAATGCAATCTGCCACAGTGCCAAACTTGATTTAACAGCAATTCCTCTCCCATCTCCAGCCTAGATCCCTATTAAATTATGCATTTGCAATGGGGATCGTACTTTGGCATTTCTATTTTTATCTCCTCCCTGTACCCTCTTCTCATTCCATAATAATGATAGTAACTCATAAATAAGTTTAAAGTAGTGATGAGGTGGTAAGGGGGATAGTTAAGAGGTCAAATTTATTATATGGATGGTTGTCATAAGATTACTTGTTGCTGTGTACACCTGATTAAATAGTAAAGCAGAGGTATTAGTGTGGAATCCGTCCTTGTTACTGAACACCTTCTTTTGAAGGTAATCTCCAACTAAAACTATGAGGACATAAGTAGGACTTCTTCAATTCCTAGCTTCCCTCTTCAACTAATTTTTTTAAATGGTAGCCCATAAGCCATTCTTCATAGTCTCTAGTTAAGGCACCTCTCCAAGCATTTCTTTTTAGTAGGACTTTTGGGAATTTGGGGCTTACACTCCTTACCTATTACACTGGTCAACAAATTTTTACAAAAGTCATGTTACTGAAATAAAATTAATCATTTCCTATCAATTTGTATGTGCTCAAAACGAATATGACAGTCAAATTCTAATTTTGGCTCTATTTTTTTTGTAATCTGCAATAAATTGATGTTTACATCACAAAATGCATGCCAATAGTAATAGGCCTATGGTTAATTAATACCTGTAAAAAATCAAGTCATAGACTACTACTTAGATTTCTCCACTTGTCTCTTGTACAGCTGTTCGGGAATAGAATAGATGGAAGGCGGTTTCCAATGTGCAAAAGCACAGCCTTAAGACTCAGTTTCAAAGACTCTAGAAATAGTCTCCATCTTGTGGGTCATGAGTGATTTCTAAGGCATTCATGAGGCCCTCAATATCGGAACAGAATACCAGAGTGCTTTCCTTTCTGAAGAAAGGCTCCAACTGCTGGTGGTGCTTTTGATAAAAATTGTGACATCTTCTTCTAGAAGATTCCATTGTTGGAGTCTTGATCCTAGCAATTCTGCCTTGTTCTTGGGTAAGTCCAAATCACAAAACAGATTAGTTCTTCCTGTGTTAGTCTGTGTGAGGTTTAAGATGCACCACAGTGAAAATCTGGATCACTGCATGCTGATGGAACAGGAGAAGAACAGGTTGGCTCACCCTTGTCCTCATCAGATAAATCAAGAGAGTATTCTGCTGGAGGTTCTGGAATAGGAAGTCCCTCACCATGTGGAACTGGTCTCAATGCAGACGGAATGTTTGGGTAGACTATTCTTGACTTCTTTTGCTTCGTTATTCTGCCGGAAAGACAAGGAACCAAGCAGAAGTAAGTCTTTTATGTGGTTGCTTGGCTCTCTCCACACCATAGGGACTGCAGATGGCATCGATGGTCTTTTGCCATTCAACCACTGTGAAAGCTGTGTTGTACGTGAGGCACAGCATAGATGTGGTGCCCAAGGTTTGTCTTGGTCACCAACCTTGCATCTGAAGTAAATATGATAAGCTTTCTCCACCTGAGAATTGATACTTTTCTTCTGGTTGGCAAATGTCACTTCCCCACAAATAGAGCAGGAATTGTCCACACTATTAACACACTTTTGAGGCATTACTGTTCTGTATTGTGCCTAAATGGATAAAATAATAACAGTTCTATGGAAAAGTAGCTTCACTTTCTTACACAAAGTCTGAAATATTTTCAATGCTCAACCTTTCCGACATGGCTTTATATAGTGCACTGCTGATGTCAGCTTACTTCAGCAGCCACCTGGCAGTAGTATTGCATTGCATCAGAAATGATGCAATGAACTCTGGATGATGTGTGCATTATGGTATTATGCAATGCGATGCAATATTACATCATTCTAGGCTGATTTAGGATGTTGTTGCAGTCCTACTGGATAAATTTACGTGGTGAAAACATAAAATGAATTATATGAAATATCTTCAAAATGAGAGCAAATAAAAAATTTTCAGGGCTATATTCATGTTCAGCATACTAAGACACTGCAGATTAGGGCCTTTTTAAGTCAGTAATGATCTCACTGTTGACCAGTGCTATTAAAGAGTAGTCCAATTACTCTCTGGAATGAGTCCATTTCCTATTGCTGTCCTACCCAAACAGCTTTCAACCAATCTCTGTGACCTTCACGCTCGTCTCTCCAAACTGCAGGGGATATATTCCAAACTATCTGTGAGAAACCTTAAAGACATTCTGTCTGTAATTGGCATGAAAGAAATAATCTCCCTGTCTCATCCTGATCAAAGAAATTAGAGTAAAGAGAATCAGAGAGGGCAGAAATTTTATTTGTAAACCTATTGACAAATCTCTGCTTTTTCATTTTCTAGTACATTTTATGTCTTTGATCTTGAATCAGGCTCCCTGAATGAGGGGGTCCAAGGATGATGAGATCAATTCTCAAAGTGTATCAACTACCTTCTTTGAAACAGTTGATTTGATCTGACACTTCACTAGATTTATTACATTTGGTGCCAGGAATAAGCTTCAATTTTGACATCCTCTTATATGAATGGCAGTGAAGTCAATATAGGCAGTCAAGAATAGGCTCACGGTTCATTTTAATAGTTCTAGTTTCCAAGTTAATTCATAAGTAATTCCTATAAGAACTTAAAGTAAACATGTAAAGTATGTTCAGAATTTCAGTCATGGATTCATCAAAATTTTGCTGTATCACTCTTTTAAAACCACCATTTTAAAATGTAACCATTTGTACTTTGATAAAAATAAAATCTCTTAGGAATGCCTAGATATCATCACTTGATTTTCTTAAAAATCAGAAAAAGTTTAAATGGTATGATATCCACTTTTAGTGAATAAAATTGAGAGTAAACTAACTTGAAGACCTCCTGATATTTATTTCCTTTATTAGTTTTTTATTCCCTATCTATATGACTATTTCATTGCTTCCAACTAAACCTCCCCTAATCTGCAAGTCTCAATTAGAAATCTTGGTGCCTGCTTCCTTAGTTTTCTGTATTTCTTCGTCCATCATATTTCCATTTTACTATAATTGTTTAATATTGGCTTCCCCACCGCCTGAAAACTGAGACTGCTTGTTCTAATTTGTTTAATCCAGGCTCCCTTGCATATTGCACCTTTTCAGTGGGTAACAAAAGGTTATGACTTAATACACATTTTAAGTGAAAAATGAAATTAGTGTATTGTCAAGAGCAGATGGTATCATTTCCATTGAACACTACTAACCACTTGAAATGAAACCTTACAAACTGAGGAAACCCAGTATGGTTACAGACTAAATTTTTACTCTACCTTTTCATTCACCAACACAAGAATAACACAGCCATTATTATAAAACTAGTTTTGCCAATTTCTATTTTTTTCTTCCACTTGAGAAAAGGAAGCACCTGGTAACATGTTTCTCAGAGTCTGAATCTAACTATGAGTCCTTTTGTTGATCTTTAACACCTCACTGTCATTCAACTACTGGAACATTATTACAGTCATAGTAACAGAAAGGCAATACAGAGTCATAGAAGATTGCATTAATCCTAATTTATGATTATGAATGTAGGGAAATATTTTATAATTTAATATCAGTCAATATGATTAAAGCTTGTTTCCCCTAAGGAGCCAGTTAATTTTTTCACTTTGGCTATTCTTGATGAATAAAATGACTTGACATATTTTGATTTTTAAAAATTTTATTGATTCTCCACTAGGTTACATAACTATAATTTTGAGCGTACAATGTCATACACGTGAACGTTATGATATTGCCATACTCACCATCCATTAAAGTTCCAATGCCTCAAGTTTGGCACCTTCCCTCCATGATCTCCTTTGCTCTCCCTGTCCCACCACCCACTTCCTTTGGTAATCAGTGTATCATTCAGAGTATAAGGGATTTCCTGTTTTTTTTTCCAGGTCTCTTTCCTTATCTATATCCTGCAAATGAGTGATCCAGTTACTTCCCTGTAACTTCTAACTTGTTTCATTTAGCATAATCACCTCAAGAGCAATTCACTTTGCCCCCCCCCAAAAGATACTATTCTTTCTAAGTAGTTGAATAGTTTTAATAATTACAGCTGAACAATGGTTAGCAAAATATCTGTATATGTTTATTTCTCCACCTAACATTGTTGAATTCCAGACTTTCTTTTTTGTATGCAAATAATGGAATTCATGACTCTTTGAAAAATCTAACCATGACTCTAAGTTGACTAAACTGTTATATTTAATCTTTGAGATTAGAAAATCTTGTGAAATTCTTTCATAATTTCAAACAATACTTTCCTACCATAAATTTTTTTTGATTCAATGATTCAATGTTTATTTTGTCCCCTAAGCCAGTTATAAATGTGCTCACTTTTCAATAAACAATGGCTCATATATTTAATTTTTAATATTTTTATTTATTTATGCATACATGAACTAGGGTATAGGCCAGAGGTGTGGGGTGAGGGGGGTGAGGGGCATTCACCAGAGACAGAGTGAGGAGCAGAACAGGCAGATTGACCGAAATACACTGTTGAGGAGAGCAGCGGGAGAGGTCTGCTGTGCCATGTGAGTTAGCTTACTGGCTGGGGATCGAACTCATGCTGGAGTGGCTGGCGATAGCTTGATAATGCTGAGACTTTAAAATCTGTGCCAGTAGAGAGGCACCTCAAATGTAAGATTATATAATAAATAGTAAAATGTTAAATCACACTATTATAGATCAAGATAAAAGATCTTTCTGTAAAATAACATTTTTAATTAGGAATATCAAAATAGTCAGGCAATAGAGAAACTTTTAAGAAATGGCTCCCTCCTGGCATAAGAACTCTCATTACTCTTCATTTTAAGTATTTCAAAATTACTCCTATCTCTTCACTTGCATAGTTGCAGACCTAAAGTTAACACACTATGGTTTTTATCTAATGGTTTTAATGGTATTTATCTCTCACCATGAAACGTTGCCTTATATCAAGCTTGAAGATTTTCATTAAGGCTCACACAACAATGCTATATATCTACCTGAACTTAAACAACTATCCAATAGCCAACAAACAAAAAGAAGCAAATTACATTACATATTCATTTGCAGTGTTTATATTGTCTAAGTAATTAGACCCAGAAAATGGCTTAGTGGTTTATAGCTGCTTAGTAAGAACAAGCTATGGTTTATGTATCAAAGGAATTGGGATTAGGAAAAATCAAATAAAATAGAAGGGTGACATGTGTCTAGATGAAGATGTGTTTCAAGTCAAAAAGAAATGGTTTAGCTATTGCTACTGTGAGGTACACTCTCCTTTCTGATCTTTTGATTTTCCTCTCCAGTTTAGCTACTCTTTTAATCTCCCATTGATTTTACTTTTTTTTTTAAAAAAAGAAACTATGTTTATTTTTCCAGCTTTATTGATCTAACATTGTTTAAGTTTAAGGTGTACAATGTAATGATTTGACACATTACAAAATGTTTACCATGATAAGGTTAGTTAACACATCTATTGCTTCACCTAGTTACCATTTTTTGTTATATGTGGTGAGAACATTTAAGAATGGTTTTCCTGGCAACTTTTGGTTATAATACATTGTTAACTGCGGTTGTGCTGCTCATTCGGTCCTCTGAACTTAGACATCTTCTAACCTGAAATTTGTACTCTTTGACCAAATTTTCTCGATTTTCCCCAACTTCCCCGCCCCCGGCAACCAACATTCTACGCTGATTCTATGAGTTTGGCTTTCTTAGTTTCCACGTTTAAGTGAAATCACATCATACTTGTTTTTGTCTTAGCATCATGCCCTTAAAATCCACTTGTGTTGTTGCAGATGGCAAGATTTCCTCCTTTTTGTGACTGACTAATATTCTGCTGAATATA
The DNA here is from genome assembly GCA_004024925.1 of Scalopus aquaticus. Taxonomy (NCBI): domain Eukaryota; kingdom Metazoa; phylum Chordata; class Mammalia; order Eulipotyphla; family Talpidae; genus Scalopus; species Scalopus aquaticus. The sequence continues at coordinate 33,581 of PVIJ01015942.1, forward strand.
TTTATCCGTATATCCCCCACTTCGATATCTTCTTTGACCCATTGGCTGTTCAGGGGTGTGTTAATTTCCACATATTTGTGAATTTTCAAGTTTTCTTTTTGCTGTTGATTTTTTTTTATTATTGTTATTAATGCATTTTACATTTTGTATTCCCCTTGGGTAGCCCACCACCAATTCACCCATGATCCATCTCCATGGTCCCTTATATTCTTTTCTATTCCCTTTTGTGCCCTTACCTTCCCTCTCCCCGCCCCCCCCCCGCCCCTGCTGAGTGTCTCTCTCCTATTTGGTTTCCCTATAGTCCTGTCATAAGTGAAACCATTCGATATTTTTCTTTGTGGCTTATTTCACTGAGTATGATTCCCTCTAATTCCATCCATGTCACTGCAAATTGCATGTGTTTATCTTCTTTGAATGCTGAATAGTATTCCATTGTGTATATGTACCACATCTTGATCCAATCATCTATTTTTGGACATATGGGTTGCTTCCATACCTTTGTTATTATGAATAGTGCCACAATGGACATACGGGTGCATGTATCCTTTCGGATTAGTGTTTTTGTGTCCATCGGGTAAAATCCCAAAAGTGGTATTGCTGGGTCATATGGGAGCTCCATGTTTAGGAGTTTGAGGAATCGCCATACAGCTTTCCATAGTGGTTGGACCAGTTCACATTCCCACCAGCAGTGTAGAAGAGTTCCTTTTTCTCCACATCCTTTCCGGCATTTGTTGTTGCCTGTATTTTTAATGTGTGCCATCCTCACAGGTGTGAGGTGGTATCTCATAGTGGTTTTGATTTGCATTTCCTTGATTATAAGTGATGTTGAACATTTTTTCATGTATCTGTTGGCCATTTGCTTTTCTTCTTTGGAGAAGTACCTTTTGAGCTCTTCTGCCCATTTTTTGATTGGGTTATTGGCTTTGTTTTTGTTGAGTTGTGTGAGTTCCTTGTAAATTTTTGTTATCAGTCCTTTATCAGATGTATTGTGTGCAAAGATCTTTTCCCAGTTGGTAGGGTGTCTGTTAG